>APFE030084612.1:0-14595 GCA_000404065.3 Pinus taeda
GACTCTTAGTTAGAGCATGCAACTACATGCAACTGCATGCAGACTCTTAGTTAGAGCATGCAACTACATGCAACTACTACACATCTACATGCGGACTTTTAGTTAGAGCATGGGATTGCATGCAAGATTCCTTTTGCATGATTTACTCCTTGATTTGCTCTTTCTTTAACTCCGCAACTGACTAGTTATCTCCAGAACTTGTTGTAGGTGTTGAGTCTTCTCATTGATCACCACTATAGTTCATTACCTTTGGGATCTTCACCCACTATAGTTCATTACTTTGGGATCTTCACCCAGTAATGCTATATAATGAGCATTGTAACATATTTTCTAATGAATCATTCTTTTCTTCTTTCAATTTTCTTTTAATGTTTTTGCTCTGCAAAGCTGTGTGTTCAACCTTTACTAGCTAGATTCATCTGTGCAGGTTTTCTAACACATTTACAAAAGTAAGAGCTAGCTTCTATCCGTCCACATAACATGTGCAGAAGCTCCATCTCCGTGCCTCGATTTCATATTCAGATTGACAATTTTTCCTAGTTAATCCTCTCCTCTTCCAGCAACGAGTTTCCAAAAATGCTTGGAGACATAACCAAATTGTTTTTTAAAAAGCTTCACAGGTTGAAACTGCCTCGTACATCCCAAAGGTTGATTTTTATCGCTATCATCTGAGAAAGGTTGAGTTCTCCGCTGTGAATGTTGAACTGGCCATGATTTATCTTCCTTAATGGGTATCAATTGTTGAGTACGGCAATTTAAACACGGTGGTGAGGTCCTCCCTACAATGGATGGATTGGTGGTGGTTACCACCTAATGGGAAACACACTGACTGGGTAGACACACAAGTGGACCAACTCTTTTCATATTTCGAGTTTCCATAACCCATCGTGTGCTTTTTCCCACTACGCATTCACCCCACGCAATGTAATATCGACATTATGGATGAGTCCGTTTATGTCATAATTTATGGATGAGTCTGTTTATGTTGATAATTTGTAACGTCCCATTCAAGTCGATATCACGAAAATAGAATCAAAGAAATTTTTGGAGGAGGTCATATTTTTTAGTTTTAAATTCCAGAATTCTTCAGTTCCTAAATAATATAGTACGCCAAAGAATCCATAACAACACCTTTACGTCCAAAAAAATGTTGTTTATATGACAAAGCGGATTAGGTTTCCTCTGGTACTTTTGTTGCTGGCCTATCGTTTTAAAACTTACAAAACTTTAAGGACATGAATCGATCTCATGGGCATGGATTTGAGACAAGCTTAATAATTCTAGAGATTTATTGCATACTTTGTAGCCATGGAAAGGCAACTTCAAAAACATATAGTGAGGGAAACACAAAGACCCCAAAGCTTAGCTTGATAGCTGTTTGATGTAGGTTTGATTGAAGTCTCTTGAGAATTCTTTCAGATTTAACCCTATATTTAATTTTTTGATACCATATGGTCTTCTTAGAAGACATGTTTGAGCATACAACCTAGATGGGGTAGAAAACATCTTCCACCAAAGCATAAAAACTTCCTCCTTAATTAAATTGCTTGATATAATACCCTTGTTACATATCTAGTGAATTAACATATGTATATTCATGGTTCCTCAATAAACCATTAAGGAATCCTAACTTTCTTTAACAACAACAAATAAATATGACATTAACATGTTCTAAGCTTCAAATTTTAACTTCACCTTTACCGAGAACGTTTTTTTTTTTAAACCCCTAATTGAAATCCTACGGAGGTGGATTGGCCCATAAGAATTAGTGTTTGAACTTTTTGTTTGATACCTTTGGTAACGAACCTCCTTATCCTACCCTATAATTTAGCTCCTAAGCTCCTATTCCATAAATGTTTATTTTGATCTATATTTAATCGTTAAGAAACAATACCACATAATGTATCTTTAGCCTGCCCTTATATCATCATTAGTAATTCTGTAATAGACTCCGAAGTCATGATCAATTTAATTATAGAGTGCTTCTAGTATGGTCTATTAACCTTATTGTGAAGGCTTATGTGTCAGATTTCTAGTAAACATGATTTAGTAGATGATTTTTAGTAAAGATGATTTAGTAGATGAAAACGGAACTAACCATAACATGCAACCTTTACTAATTTCCTTACCTACATAAATGATGTTAATTAAACTCTACTATCATGATCATCCATCATTATTATAAGTCTTGTTTCCATCATGCATAATGAATTACTTAATTAAATACAAATCTTAGATCAGGCATTATACAAGTAACCTATCTCATAGACACACTAGGTACCGTTAGCAACCTGATGATATTCAAGTCAATTTAATAGGATATATTATAGACCCATATATTCATAACTAAAAGGATGTTCCATTAATTCCTTATACTACATGCAAGAGCATCTAATTTCATTATGCATGACATAGACCATGGTGAACCTTTGATAATACTATGGGAGACATTCCTCCATAATTATTCCACATGCATGAAAACTTGCAAAACACTAAAGCATGCTACTCTTTGCTGCCACTTTAAAGATAATCTTAATAACTTCGAAATGCATATGAGAGCACACGACAGTTACATGCATTATTGAATCATTCATTTTCTATAAAAGAGAAAATTATGTAATTCATATATCTTAATTGTAGGATTTAGCATCCTAATAATTTTGTTAGTACACAAACCGATGTAATTCATTCAAACATTCTCATGGTGAGGAAACTTAAGCAATCATCTCATAGAAAAATTAGAATGATAACAAAGACTTAATAGAATCTTCTCACAAAAAACTTGGAACTATAACAGAGAGAGAGAGAGAGAGAGAGAGAGAGAGGGAGAGAGAGAGAGAGAGTAAGAATCATCATACAAACATCCCATGCATCTGAGACCAACTAAAACCTCTCTTGAAGGGAGGAGCACCATCACCCAACAATGAATCACCTTTTACTCCCTTCGAGCCGAAGATCTTGCCAAGCATCAACTGCCCTCAATTGATCAATCATTGGGCATTTAATACCCTCTTTCATGATTTAGTTACCACTGTCGACGTCCTGCTTTTATGGATTTTTCCATTTTCCCACGTCTTTTTCGCAAAAGATCATATTTGTATCCCAGGAGGCTTTTCCTCATAAAATCTTCCCTTTGTTTCCCATGAAGCTTTTATGTCTGATGGATCTTTATCTCCCATCCATCCGATGGATATCCAATCCATCCAAATTTATCTAGAATGTCATACAAAAGATTATCATGAAAGATTCATCTCTATTCCCATTCCTCATGGGATTTGGAAAGAATCTCCTCTCTCTTGCTGCTCCACCCTCTAAGTGATTTATTTTATTAATTTATTAATAACACATTTTCTTTTCATAGTACATATCACCTAGCTTTCCTCGTCTTAGGTTTATAATAGTTTAACCCACAAAGGAGGGTATCACACCTATCTTCCCTCAACTTAGGTTTATAATCATTTAAAAAACAAGGGAGGATATCAAACCTAGCTTTAACTGAGCTTAGGTTTACAATAATTTAGCACACAAGAGAGGATATCTCTCCTAGTTGTAACTCGGCTTAGGTTTGCAATAATTTAGTACACAAGGGAGGGGTGTTAGAAAACACACATAATACAATTTCAAGTTAATATAAAAAAAACACCCAAATATGAAAATGCAACATTAAATAAGAAATCACACACTATAAAATGTAAAACATACAGTACAAGTTCAAACAAACACACAATATACAAATTGGACTAAACACAAAACATGCAATTTCAAATAACTAATTGCAAATGATAAAATTTCAAGTCAATAAAAGAAAATGCTCAAATATTCTTATGTAGCTTTAAAAAAACACACACACACATAATATACAAATTAAAATCTACATTATGTTTACCCATTCAAATTCATAATTCATTACAACAAACACATGATTACAATTCCAAATTAGATAAAAATATTCATAAATAAACATTCATACAAGCATTCACATATATATGAGATTTTAAATAAATAAACATACAAAATACTAGACCAAATAAGCAAACACAATATATAAAATTTGGTGTCAAAATACAAAATAAAATAATCATTATTAGGACCACCCACATATAGATATGAAATTTCAAAAAAGAAAACACACAATTCAACTAAACACACACACAAATTCAAAGTAACATGGTACAGTATCAATTCAATATATGAAAATAAATACATAAATACATTAAATTATATATGTATACCCTTATCTAATTATATAAAATATAAATAATACAATATAAAAAGCTTTAAAAATCACTAAAAATGAAAACAAAAAAAAAAAGAAAAACCAATATGGATGGTCTGTTAAGTATAACTATATTTAGTGTTTTTCAATGCATGGTGAAAGATTGTATAATTTATATTTTTGTAAAAAAAAGATATAGATTTTTTTTTAATGTAAGTGTGTTATGAGTTAGATGTGAATGGGATAAGTGTTATAATATGAATGGATGCTCATTGAAGTGTAATATGACATGCCTCAAATATAAATGTTGTAAAGTAAATCTATCTTTAAAAAAATATGTTTTGACGGTTATGAGTTTAAAGGAAAGTAATCAACACAAATAAAGATAACTACACTACTGAAAGAAAAATGGTGCCCCATCATTCTTGAGAACTATCAAGGAGTTTAACCCTTTAAATAATTTTTTTTATTATTAATAATTGTGTGCATAATTCTCTTACAGTATTTGAGATAAGGAAAGAATAATATATAACTACATCAATATTTACTCTAAAAAAAACCCTTCAGCAAAACTAGGAGGTGAAATCCCTCCCGTAAATAAATTTGCATGCAATACCACATAAATATTATAGAAAAATGTATAGTTTTAATAAGATATAATGAAAATTATCAATTTGTTTTGAAGATTATCAATTTGTATTTTATATAAAAATAATAAATCTTTCTATCACATATTTAAATAATGAAAACAAATAGAAATCCACTTTCGAAAATGTATATTTTTACACCCAAAAGGGAAAAACCTACAGATTAAACAAAGAAAGAACACAATACACCGCAAGTCATGTTAGAAAAAACTAATGGGTTAAACTAATAAAGAAGAGGTTATACTAGAAAACCACAAAATAAACTAATACACAATAGATTAAACCCAAATACACAGCTATCAGAAGTCATTAAAAATCCAGTGATGCTTGAATTCATAGGGGATAACTTCTTGAAGGAATGACGGAAAAATTATCTGTAATAAAAATTATTGAGGATGATTGAAAAAATAAAGAAAAATTTAAATTTAATACAAATTATTGAGGAGGAAGGAGAGCCTTGAATTCAATAAAATTGGCTAAAGCACGATGTTTCAACTAATCAAAAGGAGAGATACATGGCCATCTCTATATACCTAGAATTGGGATTTGATTTCACGTTCAACAAGGTAATTGGAATGCCTTGAACAACAACAATGTCAACCACCTCTTTCCTTCCATATTTCATTCATTTTCATGCAACGCCAACTCTTCATTCACTCCAATAATTTACACTGCACCAAACAAAAATACAAAGTTATGAAATGGAATCAATTCTTACAGCAAGGCAGAGATGAACACAAACACTAAATTTAAATAGAATCTGATCCACACCATTTTAGAGATAATTGATTTCTTTGAGCCCAAAAAATCGCTAAACAACTCATCTTTCCTCCTCTTCCCTTCTCTTTTCAGCCTCCTCCTCTATCCCACACAACCATGACTGGCTCAAACACAGACTCAACACAGAAAGACCCAACTCTAACCACACATATAGCCAAACACACAAGAATAATCGCAATCGATATGGACAAAGGAAAAGGAAGATGTTGGAAAAATGATAAGACTTAATATAAGGATTTGACACTTCCCTTCAATGGCTACAAGATTTTTACCACCGCTACTTCCTCCAGGATTCCATGCTCTCTCTTCAGTTGAGAGTCCATGCTTTTTCAAATTTCAATTGAATCCACGCCTCTTTGAAATTTTCAGCATATCTTTTTTTGGTCTATGTTCGACGGATGCTTCTGTTTGTTTCTACTTTTTGGTGGTTCTTTCCATTAATGCTTGCTATTTTCCCTTTCAAACAAACATCTTTGCAACACAAATATTTCCAATAAGGCTTCATTTCATGCTTTTACCATTTTTTATTTATTCCATTTCGTTAGTCACATTATTATGGATTTAACATTTAAAATTTGGTTTGGATTTAATTTTCATTTTAATATTTTATTTATTTTTGAGGATGTTTAAAACAGGGTGTTCAAAGAACTCGAGAGTTTGTCTAACATATCATATTATTTTATTTATTTTTAATTTTATCTAATAGCTATATAAATTTATTGGATATTAATATCATTTTTCTCTCTAAATTGCAAAGGAATATGTATGTAGTGTAGCATCTTGACAAATTTGCAAAACGGTTTTTAAGAAGTTTTAAAAGAGGTAAGTGAAAATATGTGTGCCCTAATATTTACAATGAAAGGCAAGGTCTTTGATCTTGGTAGGAATTGGTGTAGAAATATAAACAAAATGGCTAGTAAACTAAGATGAACATCAGAACACTTACCTCATGATATATTTCACATTACCATGACTAAAAAAAATCATGAAGATCTCAAAACTCTACCCAGGATGAAAATTAATTATGAAGGTGGAATGCAAATATCAAAATTCTAACCGACATGGGAATGCTAAAATTTAAGAAAAGGAATTGCTCCAAATCATCAAAGATTGATCTTCACTAGGCGTGATCTTGAAGATGATAGAAGCGTAGTTGATTATAATATTTGGAAGAATGTACCCTTATTCTTGTCCTTCATATCCCAAGTAATATGTAGGTCTTTGTGAAGTTGTTGACTTCTGAGACTATTATAGTTGATGCTAAGAGCTCTGATGTAAATGCTAAAACTCAAGATAAGGAAGGAGTTTTGCTATATTAGCGAATGTTGATCGTCATTGGGATAAGAAACCTTATGATAGGACATTTAAAGTTTTATTCTAAAGCAATTGACTCTCCCCCTTGTTCTTTTTCTATGTGGTGGTATGCAAAATTTTCTCAGTAACGAACTTGAGTGTTAGAAATAATTGACGATAACAATGAAATTATTTTAGATGAGGATGGAATTCCTCCATATTTAGAGTTTGATCTTTATTGAGAAGTAAGGACAACTCCTATAAGGGAAAGACTATCACCTTAAAAATGGTACAAAACCTACATTTAATGAGGTTGGCACCATTTTCACAAATAGTAGTAGCAATGATGTTCAACAGAAGCATAATCATCTAATTAATGCATATGATATCGAATTTGGTTCATATTCTGTCCATTTTCATTTTATACTTATTTTAAGAGGTCAATAATTTTCACTGCCACTATTCAATTTGGTTTATTGATCCTTTTCCTTTTCCATTCAAAATATTTTTTCATATGAATCACTTATTATGGTTTTCTTGTATCTCCACCTATATTCTCATTATGAGGAGTTGTCTAATTGTTGTAATCATTTGGATTCTTTTTGTTCTTTTGTGTCTTCCATAAATTTTTTCTATCTATTATTAGAGTAGGATTGTTGTCCATTTTACTTCATTAGGAAATAAATTTCAGAAGTGCTTTTAAAAATGTAATTAAATATTGGCTATGAAACCTAATGTAGTTGGATTTGAGATTTAGTGACATTAGAGGCAGTGGGTGGTGGAAATTCTTTTAACCAATTTGTGTCAACTACAAGTCTATATATTTTTATTAAAAATTTAAAGAAAAAAACCATCAAACAAAAAATGTTATAAAATGGATTATGATTATTATAAAAAAATAAAAATAAGAATTCCTCTTCGGGCCCTTCGGCGGGCTCAATCTGATTCTCGGAATTGGATTAAGCCTGGCAACGGGCCCATAACCTTCGACTAGCAAAGGTGCACGTAGCTTTGCCTACACAAGGCCATGCCTTGCTGAGCCCCTAGGTAGGGCTCCATCGCTGCTCCGCTAGCCCCGGGTTGTGGCGCCTTCAGCCACTGGCCAGGGCTCCATCTTATTCACAAGATCAGATGAACCCCTCACTCGATTCTCGGAATCGAGTTGAGCCCGCCAAGAAGCCCAAAAAAGGATTTATTTTTTTAATATATATATTTATATATTATATATATATAATATATATATATATATATATTTCCTATATTATAATTTAATTTTTATTGATATGGGACATGGTTTCTTTTTATTATAATTTTTTTTTAATTTTTTTTTTTTCAAATTTATATTTATGCAACATTTTTTCTTGGTTTTTTATTTTTTAAATTATTCAATGTTATCTTTTATTCTTTTTAATGGATTTTTTCAATAACTTAATTGTATTTTTTATTTTTAAATTTCTACATGTAAGCTTTTTATTTTTTTTTATTTCTATGTTAATTTTTTTTACTTAAAATATATCTTTTTTTGAATTTTTTTATTTCAAATATCATTGCTTTATACAAAATTCATAAAATTGGTTATTTCTCCTCTTTTTTTTTATTCAAATCTTCAACATATTTTTTTCATTTTTTTTAATGTGGGGTTTTAGCAAAAATGTCCTAAAATACATGTTTTTTTAATTATATCTATATGGAAAAAGTGTATTTTCTGTGGAGTTGTGTAGATTATTATCTTTTGGTGACAATTATTTGTTGTGTGTTTAAATATTAATTAACGATATTTAAATATTATCTTTTGGTGACAATTATTTGTTGTGTGTTTAAATATTAATTAACGATATTTAAATATAAAAAAAACATAATCTCAAAATACTTTTTATTTTATTTTTTTTAACTTTGCAAAAAAATAAAAAATTCATTATAAAAAAACAGTGCAAAGGAAAACAAAACAAAAAATCGAAAAGCCTTACAAACTAAATATCTAAGGATGAAAAACATGAAGAGGAATAAGAGAATTTAAAAAATGGTTAAATAATCAACATTTAAAAAAAAAGTCCAAACCTAATACATTAGAAAATTTAAAATGTCAAGAATAAGTCCTTTAAAGAAAGGGGTTGATGCGACATCAACGCTTTTCAAAACTAATATGAAAATAATTAACATTTACATTGTTAAGATTATTCTTATATGCTTTCAAGCTTTTGGAGGTGCTTTTTACAATTTATTATATATATCTATATCTATATCTATATCCTTATCATTATCTTTAGTTATGGAATGTGATTATATTTGTTGTTATGGGATTTTCTTTGTCTTGTTTGTTAGGTTGTTTCTTTTTTCTAAAACGTTCAAAATAAATTGATGAATACATGAATATAATTAAATTAGTGGTTCTCGACATTCTTCGGTGTCCTTAAAACACATCACTAAGTTAATTGTGTGAATTAGTTATATATTGGTGGTTGTTGTTGCGCTTCAGAGTTCAAGAGAATCAATTACAGTTATTGTCATGAGATCCATTTGGGTAGAAAGGTCAACTGGATAATTGACTACTAGATACAGTCCAATATCGAGATTGTCCTTTGGGAGATTTAGAAGCGTCAATTATACGAAGTTCATCAAATATTGTTAGAGGTGATTATGTCTTAAATGAGTTGAATGAGAAGCTAGAAATTTGTGGTCATGGAAAGGACATTGTCTAAGAGACCTTAGAGTGGGTATAAATTTCGACGAGGACTAGTCATACAGATCTGAAATGTTAATTTTAAATTATCAATTTTATTATAATCTTTGTAATGATATAGATGTAATCATTAAATTGCAAATTTGGAATGATGCTTACATTAGTAAATAGGTATGATTGAGTTGTTGGTTTTTGGAGTTTTGTTGAGATATTTTTGAACAACATTCTCCTTATTTTGAATTTGTTGGATTCCATGAGCAATATTTATCTAGCCTGTAATTTGGCTTGCAAATGAACAATTTATGATTTTTTTTGTGTGCACTATGTCTATTCCTCATATTTCCTTGTTCTAGGCTATAAAAAAAATTGAGACGCTATTAAAAAGATTTGGATAATGAATTAGATTAAATGAAAAGATTGATAGGCTATAAAAATGAATTTGATACAATTCTAAATATTTTTATCAAATAAATGTTCTTCTAGATAGCTCTCAAATTAAAATATTTTTTTTCATGTATTAGCTAATTTCTTAAAAAAAATTATAGTTGTATCATTGATTCATACTCGACTTTTGGGAACCTTACTTTTCCTAAGAGCATTAACTCACATTCCCATTTAAGATATTTTCATCACATGATAATATATTTTTATTAAAAATGTAAAACTTATATATCAACATTAAAAGTTACTAGTACTAGTACCCCACACACACATATATGATAATGGGCTACATATAAAACTAATTCTCCAAACTTATTATTGGAGGATGGGATATTACTACATCATTAGTGTTACTAAACACACACTTAAGTTGTAAATCCTCAAACACGTAATTGTATCTCTAAAATTATTCTTTTGTTATGTTATTAGCTTAAAATTAATTTTCTCAAATTTTTTTCATTATGTTACGATGTCATATAATAAAATTAACATAAATTCATCTTAACTTTAAGTTCACTTAGGTAGTAATACGAACCAAAAAATTGTGACCAAATGTGATACCATCATTTCGTTACTAAATGTTAATATCTATTTTTTATAAGGGAAGTATGTATCAAAAGCTTTGTAAGAAAAATTGGGTGTGGAAGGAGTATCCTTCAAGCGAGAGAGACTCATATTGTGTTTCTGACTATGGTGGTTTCAAAGCTTCGGATACATGCTCTACTATGTGAAAATTGTGAAGGAAAGTTGTATAAATGAGCTCTATTGGGTGGTCCCATAATTTTTGGTCGAAAAAAAAATATTAAAATTTGGTCAAATGATCTTAGCTCAAGTAGTTAGGTGAAGAATTGATTTCTTGAGTAGAGTGCCTTATATTCTCTAGACACATGTTCTACTTGGCTTGTTTGTAGAATTTTTGAAATATTTCTATCTTGTTTAGTAGCTTGAGCAAGTTTTTC
Source organism: Pinus taeda (assembly GCA_000404065.3). NCBI lineage: Eukaryota > Viridiplantae > Streptophyta > Pinopsida > Pinales > Pinaceae > Pinus > Pinus taeda. Next base: position 11,017 of record APFE030084612.1, read on the forward strand.
AAAGTTATTGATTCCCTGATTTTGTTTTTATTTAAGAAAGAGAAAATAAAAATATTACAAGTGGATTTGGTTGGTCATCTAGTGAACAATCAATTTATGTAGTCCACACAAAAACACATATGAAAATTTATAATAAAGTTTATTTTCCACTTTCTATGATTTACTATTATGGTAAGGAAAGTTGTTGAGGTGGATATCTTATACCATTTCTTGGTGTCATATGAATATCAACAGAAAAATAATATGAAAAGTGCGTCAAATGATCCTAGCTTAACTAGTTAGGTGAACAATTTTTTTTCTCAATATCAATGCCTTCAATTCTGTAGAGACATGTTATAATTAGTTTGTTTGTAGAATTTTTGAAATAGTTTTGTCGTGTGTAACAACATAAGAAAATATTTTGAAGTTCTTTATTCTCTAATTTTGTTTTGGCTTAAGTAAGAAAGAAAAAATTCTTACAAGGCGATTTCGTTGATCCTCTACTAATGATTAAGTTTATGTAGTCCACATTAAAAATATATGAACATTTATAATACTATTTTTTCCCTGGCCATGAATTGTTATTACAGTAAGGAATTTAAAGTTGTTGAGGTAAATATCAAAAGAGAGTTTGTGGCACCATATTCATCTCATAAAAATCATAAATAATGATAAGGAAAATCCTTTTATTTACCAATATTTTTCTCCATATGTGTTTAAATCTGTTTGTCCCCTGAGTGGAATTTGTGTATCTATGTGGTCCCCAGTCCTTCCCTGCGTATGTCTCAAAAACACTATTTCAGGTTGATCGCCGTCAAAATTGACGTCCCACCAACAATTCCGGAGGGCCGAATACCTGGCCAGTTTGAAATGTCGTTTGAAATGCAAATCAACGATTTCAAATTTCCGAAGTAGCCGTTGCGATGTGGCCCCGCTCCCTCCCTGCGCATGCCTAGAAAACAATCAAGTAGTTCATTCCATCACACCACGTCCTTATCAAACTTCCGGTTTCTTGTTATTCCGACGTGCAAAATGCTTTTCTTGTTATTCCGATGTGCGGAATGGTTTGGAAGTTCCGGTAACTGATTTTAAATACGAACGGTAACCGATGGGTGCCTCATTTGTCTATAAAACCGCTTACAATTTTAAAGCATTCATTTCATTCCTCTCATATCTTTGGCACTCTGAACTGTAGGTTGGTCGTGTGGATGGCCGCTCTCTGTTTATGTTGCTCAGAGGCTATCCGAAAGGTTTGGATGCATGGAGACGAAGCTTTTCTTCCATGGAAGAATCTGGTATGATTTCATTCTTGCTATGCTAAACTTTTCTCCACTCAGATGTGTTGTTAGGCTATATGTTTTGTGTTTTTTGGTATTTTGTTTCGAAATTTTCGTGTAATCTTAATTGATTTTTGATGTGTTGTTAAATTTTCTTGTCTACCCAGGTAGTAACGGTAGCATACTTTCATCCTTGGAGAATTGTGACAAACAGAGTTGGCCCGACACTCTATCAATCATAACAGGTAAATAGATATGCAATTCCCATTCATACTTTAGGTTTTCTTTGTGTTCGTCTGCCTTTCTCACCTTTCTATATTACTTTCATTCCTCAATTTTTCTGTGGTTACTGTTGTTTTGTGTTACTATTTCTTTGAACGTTAGGAACATGTTAGGAACATGTAGTTTAGAGTCTCACGGTTATCTGTACCAATCTCTTTTCATTTATATTTTTCTTCAGTTTTTCTGTACAAATCTGAGACTAGCTACGTCCATGAATATGAGCAACTTACATCCTTCAGTATATAAATGGGACGTTGTAAACTTAGGCACCTCTTGTTTTTGTCATAAACTCTTCTTGAGTTCAGCTTTTAAGGGCGTCAAAGCCGTATAACAGCACATTGTTAGAATAAACTGAAATACATTTCATAGCAACCGTTTAGGATAAAGAAAGAATCATATTCCGTGAATATGAGTAGCTTACATGCTAGAGAGTATAAATGGGAGGTTGTAAATTTTGCACTGAATATTTATAATAGGAATAAAACAAGATATGCATGGAAATACTATTTTTAATGGCCAGGACTGCTACATCACCTCGCACTGAAGCAGGAACATGTTGGCTTCTGTATGTGGGCATGCCAGACTCAGAGAGAACTCTTCCCTGCGTCACCTCAATACCGCTGTCAAAGCCGAACGCCACCTTTTCGTGTGTGTTTCCCTGCACGGCACGACAGCCGGCCCCGGTGCTGGGAACCAGCACTTTCCTAGGTCTGCCCCTCCGTCTCTTCTGCGGCCGATCCGCGGGAGATGTCGTGGTGGGATCCACCACCTTCCTAGGTCTTCCTCTCGGTCTCTTCTGCTGCGGAACCGCCGAAGTTCCCATGGTGGGGTGCTGCCATGAACCAGAAGAGGTCATGTTGGACAAAAACCTATTTTAAAGGACTTTTTAAAAGCTTTACACAATAAATATTTGCATATTTTATATAAAATTTTTAAATTCGTGATGATAATTAGGGATGATATTTTAAAAAAGGTGTTTCTTAATATTACAAAGACAATTATAATTGTATTTAAATTTGCATATTTTATATAAAAAATTTAAATTCGTGATGATATATTAGGGATGATATTTTAAAAAAGGTGTTTCTTAATATTACAAAGACAATTATAATTGTTTTTAAATATATTATGATTTATCTCTTATAATTTTAATGTGTTTTGTTGTTTTATATATTATAGATATTTTATTAAATCAATTATTTTATTTATTATTGAGTATAGTATTACATGATATTTTCATTATATTGTATATTTTGTTTTTTAATATTTAGAATTCGAAAACCATTAGGATATATTGTTATTAATATTGGGTTATTATTTATACAAATATTTTAATATTATTTAGAAAAAAATCTAACTAAATAATAATTATAATATAAAATCAAATATATAGTAAAACTATTTATTTATTTTACAAAATAGTCTTATAAGTGATGATATATTTGTTTATTGGATTTGTGAACTTTATTTAATTTAATAATATATTGTTTTTTTAAGATTATTTGAGTATAATAGTATAATGTGTTGTAGATATTATGAAAGATTTGATGTGGGAAAGCGAGTGAGGGAGGGAAAGGGAGGGAAATGGTGGTGGGAAGAGATGAAGCCTAGAAGGGTGGTAGGCAGTGGGAGTGTAAGAGGGAGGGATGGAGTGGGTTGGGTAGAGGGAAATTAATGAAGGAGGCGATGCCAGAGAGGGAAAGGGAGTGGGAGAGAGAGGCGAAGAAAGGGGAGAGATAGAGGGGAGGGTGTGGGGAAGAGAGTGAAAAGAAGGAAGGTGGGGTGATATGTGTAGAGGAGGAGGAGGAGGAAGATGAAACAGTGAAGAGACACGGGTGGCAGGGGAGGAGGCTGCATTGTTGCAGGCGCAGGCAGAGAAGGCGCAAGAGGCGGAGGGGAGGGGAAGGACAAAGAGGGTGGTGAAGGTGGCGACATCGTAGGAGGAGGGGTAGGAGGAAGGGGAGGAGATTTCAAAGGAGGCAATAGGAAAAGAGGAGGAGGGGGAGGCATAGGTAGAGGCGGGGGTGGAGGCGGAGGGGAA
>APFE030084625.1:0-12032 GCA_000404065.3 Pinus taeda
TTCTTGTAGGTCACTAGAATGACCATTTTAGAGAATCTATCAATAACCATGAAAACGTAGTTTTTGCTATGCTTATTAGAAGGAAGACATAAAATTTAATCCATGGAGATGGATTCCCAAGGTCAAGTAGGAGTAGGAATAGGAGTATATACGCCTTCCTTCTTGATGGTCGGTTTGGCACTTATGCAGATAGTACAGGATCTTATCTACTTCGCAACAACGTGTCAAAAGTGTGGCTAATACTATAAAAATGCCACTATTTTCTCTACCCCAAGATGTCGAGTGACCCAAGTAGTGCACCTCAAAAACCATATTGGTATATTCACTTAAGGAACACAGAGGTGTCCTAGGTGGCATAACAGTGCAGCTTGGAGGTGAAGTTTTGGAACTTGTTTGCCTTCGAGTAGTTTCTAGTATGTGTTTCCAAATTCTTGATCACTCTTGTAATGATGAGGGCACCCCAGAGTCTTGTGCCCATAAGATTCAAGCACAGTGGTCAGTGCCATGACCAACAGTTGGATGAGGTAGTTTGCAACATTTTTGGCTTTTCCCTTCTTGTAATTAATGTTCAAATGGAACAGTTGTAGGTATGTGGACCATTTCTGATGGCAATCATTCTATAACTTCCATTCTGTCTATATGAATTATATGGATGGGTGATCTATTTGGATGATCGTTTCCTTCTGCAAAATGTAATGCTTCCATTTTCGGCATGTCTACACAAGGAAGGCATATCTTTCTCATAGGTGTGATACTTTCAAACAGTGTTTGAAAGTGTCTCATTGTCATATGCCACTGGATGCCCCAATTAATAACTACACCAATAACATAGTCGGAGGCATGTGTCTCTATCTGAAATGGTTGTTGCAAGGCTAGTATGGGAGAACTCGTGCAAAGCAGAGGTGATGCTTCAACTCAGAAAAATTCCTTCTCTTGGGATTCACATCAAAAGAACTTTTCTTTTGCTCCTCCCTTGGTGACTTGACTCAATGACCAAGTGATATAAGAGAACCCCAACACAAACTTGTGGTAGAAGTTGGTAAGTACTAGAAAGCTATGTAACTCTCTTAGAGTGGTTGTGGTTGGCCAATCCCAAATGACTTGTATCTCATGCACACCTAGCTCATCAATGATGTACCCGAGATATTGAACCTGAATCATACCAAAAGTGCATTTCTCCAATTTACACAGAAATTATGTTGTCGGTGGGTTTGGAGGACGTGTCCAATATGGTGGAGGTGTTCTTCCAAACAATAGTTGAAGGTCATAATTTCATCCAAATACACCAACAAAAATGAGTTGGTGAAAGGTTGGAAGATGTCTTCCATGAGCCTCATAAAGGTCGTGGGGGCATTTGTTAACCTCAAAGGCATGATGAGCCATTCAAAAAGGCCCTCCTTGGATTTCAAGGAAGTCTTCCACACATTGGAAGGTTAGATATGTACTTGGTGATAAATGGACTGCAAGTCAATCTTGTTGAAATATTTTTTCCCCTTAACCTGGTCCAAAAGGTCATCAATGTGTGGGATGGGATATCTGTTCCAGATAGTGATCTTGTTTAACACCCAATAGTCAATACAAAGTTTCCAGGTCCCATCCTTCTTCTGTACTTGGGCTAATGTGCTCTTTATACAAAAGATATTGAAATTTCCTCTTGATTTCATCATTCTCTAGAACTGAGTATTGACAGATCAGTGCATTGGGTAGGGGCGTTGGAAGAGAAAAGTTTGAAAGAATTTGAATGATGCTTGGACTCACCAAGATCCCTTCATATTAAGGGGGGAATGTTGGCACCTAATCTTTGCGATTAGGGAAATTATGTAAATATTGTAAATAAAAAAATAAGGAAGGTGAAGAGACACTAGAATATAATATTCCAAGAGTCTCCCTTCAATGTGTTTATAAATGACCTCTTAATGCAAACAAGCAATTCATTTGGAATTACCATCACAGACTCACAAAAAAGGATTTATTTTTTTACATTAACTCTTATGTGATGTCTATATATCACTTTTATTTATAATAATTTCATTTAATGAACTTATGACATAGTACATGCATTGATGGAATATCAAAGAATACTTCTAATTTTACTAGACGATAAATAACTCTCAAAATAGATTTCTTAATTCTCAGTAAATCCTTTTATTAATAAATGGCATTATAATAAAGACTCTATATTTCTTATTTTTATCAAAACCCTATTTTATAGTTTCGAATATAAAGGCTCTCATATATATATTATATTAACATTTTTTTTATAATTTAAAATATATTTTTATAAATAAACATACTAAAATATTCCCTCAATTTTGGGTGTGAGTTCGACAACACAAGCATTCAATAACTTCAATTAATCTATAAACCTAAGTTTGGATTTAAACGACACATCTGCTCACATTCCACCATTTCTCAAGTATGGAGCATGGTGGTGGTGGTGGTGGTTGTTGTATAACCACCCTCATTTCTTATTAAAATATCATGGGATTTCAATATGGCTCTCAAATCCTTGAGTTGGGTGAATGTGGTTACTCTACTTAGCTTCACATATTTTCATATGTCTTCTCTACAACATGGGCGAGCTCGCACCCTTCGTGGCATGTGTATGGAGGTGAACATTTTGATTGCAATATTCCACACTGCTTCAAAGTAATGGTGGAAGATATTGAAGCACGTGAGCTAACCATCTAGGGTGACCATCTTTGGGTCATGCATGACCTCATGGGGATCCATTACTAAGAAAAAGAAGATATGAATGTGTTGTTGAAAGGAATTTTGTTGGCCTTGGAATTCCATTTACATCATGCAAAGTAATCTTACCATCATGTTGCTAAACTCTTGGGTATGGAGATTCAAGGTTTAGATACTCCCTTAATCCTTTCATTCTCCATTGCACACAAATTCTCCCCATGGAGAATTTTAAGGATGGAAAATTTTCTTGAAGTTTAAAAACATTCGCCAATCTCAGTAATCCCTATGTTCAAAAACATTGGCCAATCAGTAAATTTGGCATGCAAGCTTCGTTTGACGTGTACAATACCTCTTTCAAAAGATATACCTAATGACTACAACTTCTGACTAAAAACATAATTTCAAGGCTCATGTTTTGCCATTTTCCAAGAAAAAGGTCATTTACAGCATCAAAATGGGCCTGGAAGTTCAAAACCCAAAAAACTGCGAAAAATAGTAAATTGTGACACAATTAAAAAAGCTAAAAAAACTAAAATAAATAATAGTGGGAGTCAAAATGGAATAGGCAAGTGGCCACCAATATCCACCTATATCAGTCCTCCCCCCTGAGGAAGCAATGTTCCCCATTATGTTGACTTCCTCCATGAAATGGGGAAACTTTTGTTGGTTCAGGATTTCACCAACTTTGACAACCTGGTATAGTTGGATCTTTTGATGGCAAGTATTATTGATATGTGTGTCCATTATATGATAATTTGTGGCATGTTCCACAATTTCTGATGTGTCTAGTAATCGTGGAAAGTGTTGTCAAAGGTAGTTCACATAAACACTATTTGTAGGCGAGGAAAAAGTGGAACATTGAGCTCAAAATCATTGTTCCCTATAGCCTTAGTTATGGTGTAGTTCCCATATCAAAGTGGGTGAAGCTTATTGTGGGGATCAGCGAGGCACTACATTCACAAATGTAACCAAAATTTTTCACCTACCTAGAACTTGTGTGGCACCTGAGGGTGATCTTGACATTGCTTGTACTTAGCATTGGTTTTGTCCAATATTTGATGGACCTATTGGTGGATGTATTGAATGCACTCAATGAAGTTGTTAGCTTTGTTAGCTTCATATTAGACATGATCCAAATCTACGAGAGTTGCTACAAATGGTATGGCCACATCAATGGGACATAGTGGTTAGAATCCCAATCCCACCTGAAAAAGGGTTGTGGCAAGTTAAGAAATGGAGACCTATATTTTAGTTGTTCTTGAAATAGGGGAGGCTTTCATCCCATGTGTGTCAATGCTTTGAGTTTTACACACATAAAATGTGTATGATCATCCTATTCATGACCTTTGTTGGCCATCAATTTGGGGGTGGAAAGTCGTGGACTTAGTGAGCTTGGTGTTGAGCATTGACTATAGACTTAACCAAAATTTACTTAGGAACCTATTTTCTTGATCTGAGAAAATGGAATGTGGGATCCAAAAGTGTACCCACACCCATTCAAAGAATATCTTAGTAGTGGCTTCTCCTGTGATACTCTTCTTGTAGGTCGCTAGAATGACCATTTTAGAGAATTCGTCGACAACCATGAAAACGTAGTTTTTGCTATGCTTGGTAGAAGGAAGACCTAAAATTTAATCCATGGAGATGGATTCCCAAGGTCAAGTAGAAGTAGGAATAGGAGTATATAGGCCTTTCTCCTTGATGGTAATTTTGGCACTTGCGCAGATAGTACATGATGTTATCTACTTCAGAACATTGTGTCAAAGGTTCAGCTAATAAAAATACTTTTTTAGAACTGCCACTATTTTCTCTACCCCAAGATGTTGAGTGACCTGAGTAGTGCACCTCAAAAATGATATTGGTACATTCACTTAAGGAACATAGAGGTGTCCTAGGTAGCATAACAATGCATCTTGGAGGTGAAATTTTGGAACTTGTTTTCCTTCGACTAGTGTCTATTATGTGTTTCCAAATTCTGGATCACTCTTGTAAAGATGTGGCCACCCCGGAGTCTCATGCACACACCTCAACATCAATTATTCAACTAGACTTATTTATTTATTTTTTTTTGTTTTAGTACACCTCTACGTCCATTGGGGAGGCTAGAAAAATATTATGTCAAATCACGCAATAGGTTCAAACTTTGCTAAATGTTTCAAAGGGATTGGATTTATTCAATGACAGCATGATCATTGATTCCTAATCTTATTATATATATAGCATAAACAAATAAATGCACCTCATTTGAGTTATGTCCATATTTTTTTTTGTTAAGTTTGACTTAGTCCAAATGGATATTTTTATAAATATTCTATAATCCACATTCCTAAGGTATGCAAGTAGGCTATATATTCCATTTCTTATTATTTATGGGTTTGTCTCTTGTTTTGTTACATTTTCTACATGAGGTTTCATTATTCCATATTAGCAAGAGATTAGTGAAACATAATTATTCAAAATTGAAATTAGGTTTCATTACTCCACATCGACAAGAGGTTAGTGAAACATCACAATTCAAAATTGGAGTGAATCTAATGAATATAAGAAAATATCAAAATGGTTTTATCATTGATATCTTCCTTGTAATTTTCATTAGATTGTTAAAGCACATTTTGGGGTTTGAAAGTGATTACTTGTAATGTTCTCTTAAGGTATTTTTGTCGATTGATGATTTTGTATTTTTTGTTGTTTGATTATTGGATTGTTAATGCTAAGAAAAACTATAAACATGTGGACTTTGGATAGATATCAGCAAATAATTGTCTCGCTGGCGAATTCAGTGACTCCTTGAATTGGTGTATCTTTCTTCAGGCTAGCCCAACACAACCTGACACTTTTACATATATGTTGTTGCGAAACAAAATTGATGAGAATGGTGGAAACAATGGTGGTAATTATTGGAAATTAGCATATCATATCATCTTGATTTGGCACTACTGCAAATAATTACTTCTTGCAATGTATTTTAGGAGTTCTTGTTATCAATTTGAAGTTTACTAATGTAATATCAGTGTAATTGTGGTACAGGTTTCAGCTAAAACCAATAACATGGTGTAAATCGGAAGGTATCCCCTATTTTGAAACATTATCCAAAGAGGATTACCACATTGATGCAACATTCTTATCAATAGCAAAATCTACACTTAAGAACCAACCTTAACAGGAACTGTAAGCTATCCTGATAATTTCCTTCTATAACTTGAATCAATGTCTTATTTCAGTTCTATATCTGTAAGTTGTCATGCCAATTTCCTTCTATAACTTGAATCAATGTCTTCTTTTAGTTATACATATTTTATATGTTCTACTTGATTAGCTTAGCTACATGTGCTACATGCCTTAATGTAGTTTTCATTGGGTTTTGTGCTTTGTTGGAATTAATTTTGTTTTGCAACTATATTTTAGGCCTTCCTAAGGCTCTTACCAAATCAGAGCCTCAAACACATTTAAGATTTCTCTCTTGATATTCATTTTTAAAAACTACAATTTACAATTGTAGTGAGTTATGCTCAATTTTTAAGGCCTTCCTCAACCATTAGAAAAAAAATTGTGTTCCAAATGAGTCTGATGTTGACCTTCTAGGTACAACGTCCTCCTTTTGTCAACTTCATGGTTGACAATTTATGCGATGCTATATGTTTCATTGTTGTAAATTTGTTTTTACACTTCTCTTTTTACTAGTACGACTTAGTTTAAATGTTGAAATATACAATAGTTAATGTTTGTTTTATAATATTTAAATGTAAAACCTAATCATGATTAAATTTCACACCAATCAACTTATTTACTCTTGTGTAAGTTTCACATATTATTTATAAGTTTTTTTAACTTTATATATTCTCTACATACATCCATGGCTAATATACATATGTACATTTCAAACCAATTTTAGATGAGTTGTCCATAGTCAAATTTCGTGTGCATCTTTTAAATTATAGATTACCGGAATGAAATTTTGACGACTATCGTAACTTAGATAATTATTTAAAGGGTTCTAGTTCAATAGAAGAGCACCTGACTTATAAGTAGGAGATTGGTGGTCATCCTAACATGAGTTAATCAATGATATTATTGTTTTGTTTAATTAAATACTTTTTATATTGATTTATTTCAATGGTGATATTTTTCTAGATTCATTATTTTATAGTCTCTAAAGAGACAAAAGTGATATTGTATTGTCTTTAAATATAATTTTTTATTGTCTTTAGGGAGACAATAACTAGGATTAATGACGCAATGTCTCTATAAATTCAATACGTATTTAATCCCAATTATTTTCTTTAAAGAGACAAAAATGAAGAGGGGTTTTTAAGACAATATTTGAAACAATTTTTAGGAGATAAAACAATGTATATTGTATTATATATTGTCTTTAAGGGGGTGTCTCAAATTATTGTGTTAAAAAAATGTCTCTGCAAACACAATATATAATACAAGCATTATTGTCTCTTAAGAGACAATGATTCTTGTATTATATATTGTCTTTACAAAGACAATTTTTTTAAGACAATAATTTGAGACACCAACTTATTAAGATAAATTAATGCTTGTATTATATATTGTATTTACAAAGACAATTTTTAAGACAATAATTTGTGACATCCGCCTCAAGAAAATATTTAAGACAATACACAATCTTTTTTTGCCTCAATTTAAGACAATTTATACAAAAATTGTCTCAAATGGTATCTTAAAATCCCCCTATATGTTGAAGTGAACCCATGAGCAGAAAGCACACACTCCCTTGCACCATTTTGTTGGAACCTACCAACAGGAAGCACCTACTACCTCATGTCATACAGAAAGCACCAACCAATTGTAGGCACAAACCCCAAAATTCATCATGGACCTCCCTTTCATCAATTCTGATACTTGATCCACTCCTTTTAGAACAAAGTTCAAACTTAGTACAAACCCTTTAAAAAATTTATCTTTGATCGGTAACACAATATTAATAAACTTAGCCTAAATAAAAAATAATTAGTTTCATGCTTAACAATAGTAATTTTAATGCAAGAGGACAATCATCCTATGATCAACCCTATCACAATATCATAATCACTAATCCTTGTAAATAACAACAAGTTAGCAATATGTTTTCATTTTTATTCATATAAGTAAGCAAGCATACAATTACAATATTATTTTCCTAGGAAACAACAGTTTAACAATATACTAACTCTGAGTGAAAAAATGGTTAATCAATTCTTATTAGAAACACTTATTTCGCTACCAAATACTAAGGAAATGAAAGAACTATAGATGCCCTTGTCAAGTATTAACAATGGAAAACAAACTCATGAATTGTTCCATAAATAATAAAAACAAGAGCACCCATGATATACTATAATCATTATTGAAACAAATAATAAACAATCATAGATAGTATTATCCCTGAAAATAATTATGTCATAATATCTATGAGTATTTATTGTTACCTTTTACATATGAATTTTCAATAAAAGTGGATCTAGAAACTAGTTCTCATAAAGAACAATTAATGATTGTGACAATATTGATATATTCAACTCTCCAAAGACAACATTGTTACAGTAGGAATAACCATATCAGTAGGTCAGATGCACTTTGTACTATATTGGGCTACTAGCATAAGTTATATTAGTGTTAATTGGACACTCAACTTCACATCATCCAAAGTGCTACAATAATTTCTAAATCATGCTTACACCTTTTAATTAAACATGTTATAGTCTTACCATCATTGTGCTAGATCATGCGGAGATATAAGTATAGAAACACAATAGAAAATTTGAGAAAGAAACCCCATCAACACACCAAAACAAGGAAATTAGGTCGTCATCATTGATGATGCATGGCACTAGAACACACCATAGTATTCTAGGCACATAATTAAATCACAATTCTGCACTAGATTGCCACTCCAATGTACCATATCAAAGAATTACTCCACGATCATATATTTTGCACACTAAGTAACCACAACATATTTCAAATCATAAATTGTTTAAGGTCACAACATGTTATTACAACTTTGACACATGACCATGAAACAAATGACCAACTATCTTCATTGCATGCCCTACATGCATAGTCTTCATATCAAAAACATGTTCATTTCAGTCGTCTACCAAAACAAACAAGAGAAAACAAAATAATGCTATCACACTAGATTGGATATAATGCCTTTATGACTAGGCATGCATTCCTAAAATAAGATAACAATAAAATCCCATATCACACTAGAAAAATCAACAAAACTAAGTGAGTGATTGGTCATACTACGCCTAGATCAACTTGTGTCAAAAAAAAGTCAATTGATATATTTTTCATTCACCATGAATCATGCAATCATACACCCTCTACACAAATTCTTAACCTTGCCTAACATTACACTTGTGCTAGAACAAGGAAAAAAACATCAAATCATGTTACAATGTTTAGATCACAAGCTAGGAAAATAATCACACCAACAATAGTACTTGTTTTTCTTCTATGTCAGAACGCACACATCACATCACCCATGTACTAGAACAAAAATAAAAAAGAAATAACAATAGGTTTTTTGAACCCAAACCTGTCAATGTTGTCCTCCCAAACTAGGCCACTCAATCAATGACCCAAATTCTGTTCCATGTTTTTTTATATTTCTTTCATTCCTCCAGCCAACAAAAAAATTACCATGGGAATTTCTATGGTGAATTTTATGGAAACAATGTCTTAGAACTGATACAGAATTACCATGAGAAAAATAGATGGAGAAATCCTAGATTTTCTATGCGCCCAATTATTTGCATGTCTTGGAAACATTTGCAGATAGTATAGCTAGAAATCATGCATAATGTACACTTTATATGAGATAAAATTTTGCATAATTCATGTTGAATTGTCCTACAATGTCTAGGTTAATGATGTTTTGACTAAAAACATTCTTTTTTATCATATTCCCTAATCATTAACCTATAAAACATCCAATAAAAAAAGGGAAACAAATATCTTTATTTTTAAAAAGATATTTATGTTATTTTAATTATTTTTTTTGACTGTATACATAGGTTCAGCATCCTGAAAAAACCTTATAGCACTTTTATTGTGCAAAGTTACCCATTGAACTAGTGATTCCAATAAATTCCAGTAAGATTTTATAAAAATTAACCCAGAAAAATTCAGCTGAAAATATTTCCAAAAAATTTAAGTAAAAGTAAATTATTCCAAATTATGGAGATTTATATCCATTTTATAACCAATATTTTTAATTAATAAATAGATTTTATTAAATGCTATGATTGAATACCATATTCTCACAAACTAAAAAAATGTTTTTTAAGGAAAAACAAATATAAATAAACGTATTTAATTAAATATGGTTTGTGCTGGCTTTGCTCAAACGATCCCACCCAAAGAATGACCGAATATTCGCTCGGTCGACACCCGATAACAAACCATCCCAGTTAAAGAAATGCCAGCTTAAACCGTTAAATGCTTCAGTATACACAGTATCAACAGTGGAAATTTCATTGGGTGGGCTTGGAAACTTCAGCCGATGGGTTTGATCCGGATCAACGGTGGAAACTTCATTGGATGGGCTTGGAAACTTCATTGGATGGGTTTGATCCGGATCAACGGTGGAAACTTCATTGGATGGGTTTGACCCATCCTGCTCAATATCTTGCTCAATATCTGGTTCGGGCATTGATATTTCACACAGTATTTGCTCATTGTTCATTATGGCTTTACTTTTCCTGGTACCAAAACGCTGTGTAAAATGTTTAAGACTCTGCCTTAGTATGATAAACTTGTTCAGCTTTTCCGGTGTCCAATTCGCCTCCAGTAAATTGATATACTTTAACACTTGGGAGCCGGGCATGAAAAATAGCGTGGGCCTGTTCACTGACCATCTGCAATGCTTACTCAGAGAGAGAAAAGGGCATTCCAAAGAGGATTTCAAGGCCTTTATAGCTTTCCTCTCCAGTTCAGACAAGGACGTATCATATATCACTATATTATCCACCCAATAAAATTGTTTTCTCAATAAAATGAGAAAAGCTATCTGCATGTGATTACTCGGTTTTGCCATTCCAATGCCATGGACAACTACTTGTAATTCTGAGTGAGATGGGTCTTCTGAGTGATATGGGTCTTTTCCAGTCACATTTCTTATTCTTCTGACCATTTCTGGATCCCTCATGTGTTCCATGAAATTTTGGTAAAATGAAGAATTCCTCAACTTTCTCATTGCCAAACGTATTTTCTCCATTACTTTCTCCACCGATTTATTACATTTTACAATGTTGAATGCGAACATTTTTGGGTCCTGCCTTTGGAAACCATGCAACGAGCCATCCCAATCAAAAAAATGCCAACTTAAATTATAAAAAGATCTCTCATACAATCGCCCTATTGAACAATGGCGTGCACCTCTCAAAGAAATAGTTGTATGTGGAAGTGGCATTTCATGCAGCATATGATCACTGTCCAGAACGACTTCGAATTTATTAGTAAGGCGGTGATATGCAAAACGTTCTTTGTCCAGGTCGTAACTCTTTAAACTGTTTCCTAGGATGATAATCTTATTCAAATTCTCAGGCGTCCAGTTTGCCTGCAGTACACGGTCAATGAGAACAAGTTCACAGTGAGGCATGAAAAAGAGCGTGGGTCTATTCACTGTCCTTCTGCCATTTTCGTTAACAGAGAGAAAATTGCAGTCTAAAGCGTTTATAGCTTCTTGTTCGACTGTTGACAGTACTGGATCGTACACCACAATATCACTCACCCATTCAAAATTTTCTCTCATCAAAATAGCCAAACATAACTGCATGTGTTGAGGCTCTACATCAGTGTTCTTGTGAGGATCTATCACTCCAACGCCATAGAGAACAACTTGTAACTGTGAATGATGCGGGTCTATGCTTCTCACCTTTTCTATTCGTGTCATCATTTTTGGGTTCTCTATTTGTTTCACAAATTTTGTATAAAATGAAGATTTCAGTAACTTTTCTCGAGCGAGCTGTATCTTCATGATTATTTCATGGACTTCCGTATTGACTTCTGCGTCCGAGTGACTCTCCATAATTGTTTAACCAAACCCGTCAATGAATAGAAATAGAAAAAGGCGTTCGATTATGGGTTACAGCTAGAAGTCCTCTGTTGCCCAACTGCAATTTCGTCCACTGGAACCAATTCCATTCACACCATAAAAGCGCGCTTCCACATATCCTAGTGATTTCTAATGATATATATGCTAGCACAACCCACATTGCATTATTGAAGGGTGGTTGTGTGCCAATAATATAGTGGTCGGCTTACTCTCCAAAATATAATAGTTGGTTCCTAGTTGTCGGCATACTCTCGAAAATATAATA
>APFE030084638.1:0-48692 GCA_000404065.3 Pinus taeda
CATGCAAAAAACATTATTAACCCTAATATTAGTATTAATAAAAATAAAAATGGCACATGGTATTGACCCATGGTATCCTCCAAAATCGCACATGGTATTGACCAATGGTATTCACCTGGAATGTAGCCTATTTAAATGGGGGAATTAAACCAGCATAGATCCATCTTTACTCTGGATCTACTAACCCTCGAGAGGTATCAAATATCGTGATATGCGAACTAGCATAGAGTGAAAAAATATTTGATCCCTCTCGGGGCTTGGTGGATCAAGAGTAAAAATGGATGTTGCAATTTAATGTATATTAAACATTTTAGCTTGGTTAAAATAAAAATCAACTATTGATTTTATTAATTTTTATAAATTAGTAATAGTAATTTTTAAGCTCCAATTTTATGATAACCCATGGTATTGACCCATGGTAATACCATGGTATTTATGTGAGCATAGACGATTTAAAGGGGAAATTCTATCATCTTAGATCCATCTTAATTCTTAGAGGGGTAAATAGATTTCATCCCCCTAAGAGTGGTAGATGTGGAGTTAAGATGGATATAGGTTGGCTTTTATGATAATGAAGATATTAAATAGACTTAGGAAATTATATTGTAAAAACATCTTAAGGTGGATGGTTAAAGCATAGACATTGGACAAGTATATTTGTATACTTATGTTTTAAACTGAAACAAATCCAGGGCTAAAAGGAATGGATTGATTGCACTAATCATCCTTCTATATCTTTCCAACATAGGCTGGAGTATACAGATTGTAATTTGGGTAATTTTTCTAACTGCAAATAGGAACATACCTGTGTATCAACAGGGTGGTTACGAGGTCCCTAGAAGTGATGAATTTGAATTTTTCTTGGTTTTATATATAGTATTAGGTTTTTCTCATGCTTTGAGTGAATGACACGGGTGAATTTTATACTACCCTCACTAGGTTATTGATATGTAATTTTGGTAATTTTGATTTCAAAAGATATTTTAAAGAAATGCAATGATTTCATTTGTGTATTCAATAAACACAATATTCTAATGGAATTCTGCATTTGTGGTTTACCTATACAGATTCCATGGAGAAGTATTAGTGGTGTGACATCAATTGTCCTCAAGCAGAGGTTTTAGTTTTACTCTTTTCTGGAAGCAAATACTTTCTTCCAACATTTTTGAGTTCCATGAAAATTTTTAAAGTCCTAATAGTATTCAATTATGGGTTCAAGAGAGACATAGTATTCAATTATGGGTTAAAGAGATCCACATTGAATGATCTATCGGCCTTATCTTCACTTAGTTTAAGACTATTCACTTGGAGAGGTTGCATGTTCCCCCACTTTAAGAGCATAGTAAAGTCATGTAGAACTTAGAGAAGCTATCTTTAAGCTTTTCGTGAAGATTGGAAAAATGTCTGGGTTCAATAACACCCAGTTGAGCATTAAGCTTCCAAGAATGGTAGATTTTAACCTAGAGCACTTTTGTGATTTGGAGGAGATGCCCCCTCGTATTTGTGACACATTTTCAGTTGTGAATTGGACTATTACTAACTGTCATTTCCTTCGAAAGTTACTTGATGACTTGGGGAACCTCAACTCTTTAATAATGTTAAGGAAGGAAAGAAAGTACGTTATGCTAAGTTCTCTTATGCTTTTCAAAATTTTGTTGGATATCTACAATGCTTCAGGTAGGAAAGTACATTTTGTTAATGAAAATTTGTCTTGATAGAAAGGCCCAATTTCAAATTCTAATGCTTTCCAAAAACATTGTATAACTGTAATGTTTCTAAAAGGAAAACATATTTTTTCAATTTAAGTATCATGATCCCATATTCCAACTTATTTTTCAGTAACCCATTAGGCTTTGTAGCTTTGAATAAATCCATGTCTTTTGATAAGATCCTCTTCCAAATTAGAACACAGTTTCCTTTTGGCAATAACCACATACAATGTCTTGATTTTTTTATTGAGAAAATAGAGGTTGTGAAACAAGCCTGTGCCATACAAGGACTTGATTCATTGATTATGTATCAATTATGGCTCTTGATGTAACAATGTATTGATTTTGTTTCTTGAAAATAGAGGTTATGCTTTACTATTTCATGGAATTTCTTACAATCTTTCCATAAGTATTGATTTGTAATCTTAGTCACTGAGGGATGAAAGTAATGACAAAGGTAATATTCCATGGTTTGAGGTTCCCCTCTTACTAAATATTTAAATATATCACCACAATTTAACTCTTAGTTAAAGGAATTGTATTTGATTTGTAAACAATTCATTGCTTGATTTATAGATTTTGATTTTTTCCCTTTTATTTTTTTCTCAGATTTGGTATGAGATATCTTCCAAGATTTGGGTTCCCTAGTTTCCCCACCATAGCTATGAGGTTCAGATGCTATCATTAAATATTCTCGGAACGTTACAACTTTTATAGTAAGTTTGCTTTGAAACATTGTTGTTATTTTTCCATGGTGTTAATGCAAATAAGCATTGCAACTAGTGCCATTATTTATATTAAGTGCTGAAATCTAGATGGTGCTATAATGATGGAGTGATTGTTTCCTAGCTACTAATGCCATATGCATTTTTATCTCTTATGTTGTCCTAAGATATTCAAATTTAGAATAAGAATTGAGGTCTCATTTCCACTGTAGATTGCAGTCAGTTTCTTGAACATAATATATAGTAGATTATCTTTTACTAATCAACTATGGATGTGATCCCTCGTAGGAAAGGAAATTCAAAGTGACTTTGATTTCACATTGATTTGTCAAAACATCCACACAGGAAAGGAGATTCAAAGTGACACTGATTTGTCAAAATGGAGGCAAGAGAAAAGGAAACTTTGTATTCAACAATGCTCTTCATTTCATATGTACATGCACAAACATATTAGTAGAAAATATTGAAGGGTTGCCTAAGTAATATTTTCTATTCCACTACATTTTTTACAGCTTGCAAATAAATAACTCAGAACAATTCATTACACTACTTGTTATTCTTTATTAATCAGTGGTTAAGATTTTGATATTGAACTGGCTAAGATTTTTCTTCCTTCTGTGAAATTGTGTGTTCTATAATGCTTCTTTTCCATTCACTATGTATAGCATATAAAGTGTGTCTAATGAAGTAGGAAGATTGGAAAGTCTTGTGATCCTTGAACTATGTTACAAGGTAGAAACCCAATGGGGCAGGGTAGGTGCATCCCCACAAAGGGGTCACAAATACCAAAGTTAGTATTGGCTAGTGCCTTGAGCTAGAAAATTTCATTTGGACCTTTACCCTTGTATTAACAATGAATCTGGAGAGGATTCTACTATTATCTTTATAAGATTTATATCAGTTAAGGTTGATGAATAAAATTCATGAGACATGAGCTAGGATGTCCTTGCAAGGTGGTTGTTGATTATTGGAAGCTATGATGGCCATTATGTCAGGCCAGGTGGTCGCAACTCCTTTGATCGTGAGCATGATTGTGATTAAGATGGAAGACTCCGTAGTCTAGATTGATTGTTTAGCAGTGATAGTTAGTGGGCTCGTTCAAAAAAGCTTCTATTTCACTAATCCTTTTTATAGAGTTGTTAGATTCAATTTCCAAAGGTTTTAATTACACTATAGAGTTGAGTTCTAAGAGAGTTGTGATTCACAGTGTTAAGTATAGCAGCTATAACACTTGAATGAAGACAAGCATAATAGAGGTATCAGACTCTGTTATAAGCTTACCTGCATATTATAAGGGACTTGGTTGGTTTATAAACAAGTTCCATGTCATGGAAATGTGAAAACAAATAGTGATATTGCCACCATATGGCTCTTGCCATATATGGTTTTATACTTTTTCAAAAAATTCTCTAAGAGATCACAATGCTAAGATTCACTAGGACTTTACAAAGTTTTATTATTTAGTGAAAGACTCGCCAAGATCTTACAAGATTTTATAACTGAGTAAAATATTCGCCATTCCTAGTGAGAGATTTTCCAAAAAATTATATATACATATTATATTATTGATAAAATCGCCTTCCATTTTTCCTATATACCATAGAGATTGGCCCATTTATTATACATATAAATTTAGGGGGGGTTCTTAAAATTACTCAGAACGAGTTCCAAGTGGGTGTGGATGAAAATAGTGTGTTTGTACTTTCATCCTTCTCCTCACAGTAGGTTTCCAACCAATCCTTGACGTGGGGGGCTGCTTTGAGAAGTGCAAAAGTGATCTTTTCCCGGCTGGAAAAATCATGAATGAAAAATATCCTTCTAGCATATTTAACCATTTATCTACGACGTCTGCATCTATCAGGCCCTCAAATATGTGAATGTCAGAGTTAACTTGTACCTTAAAGGGTGTGGCACTTCCAGAGTAGCTACCGGAAGTAGATGGGTCACCCTTGGGTAGTCGGTGAAGGATATGGACAAAGTTGTCCATCATCGCTTTCTTTCATTGCTTGAGGGCTTATTCGAGCAAAAATTTGATAGGATTTCTTGCCCCCTCATCTTTCTTTTCATCTGCCATGGGGGGCCGTCGAGACTTGAAGGGTTGGTCTTGCAAAGGTTTGACTAGTTCGAGCCCTAACTCCTTATATCCTGACCTCGTTGGGGACATGCAAAGAAAAACAGAGAAATATCATACTACTCTGATACCACTGATCTGGATTTAAACTAGAATGCAACAAATTCCAGATATAACCATAAATACAAAGATGCAGTAGAAATAACACTTCATTTCATTAATATCAAATACTGAAATATGCTTACAAATAGAATGGAAATAAGACTAGCTCGGGCGATGGTAGCTTATCTATGAGAAGAGATGTGGTGGCTACATGCCTCAGAATTGTGTTACAATGAGGCTCAAAGGCCTATTTATAATTGAGAAACAATGGAAAATCCTAAAAATCCGAAAATGTAATCCTAGGAGATGAAGCGCCAAAATTGTGGGCCTCGTTTGGGTAAATTGGTACTTCAACTTCCCGGGGTCGTAACTTTGGCATACGATCTCCGTTTGACTATAATAATACCTCCTTTCAAAGATCTCAAAGAGATGTCCAAAAACAAATTAAAAAGTTAAAATGGGACATTTTTGATCTCTCCGTTTTCGCTAAAAACATCATTTAGGGCCTCAAAACGACTCTGGAAGCTCAAGACCTGAAAATTTGCCAATAGTAAACTGTGCTACAATTAAGGAAATTGAGAAAATGAAAGAGATAGTGTTGGGGGTCCAAGTGGAATAGGTAGGTGGCTACCAATATCCACTTGGATCATTCCTCCCCCCTTAGGAAGCAATGATCCCCATTGCATTGAGTTCCTCCATGAGAGGAAACTTCTGCTGAACTTGGTCCCTGGTGAGCCACTTGCCCTAGTGAAGGAGTTGGCCTACTTTGAAAACTCGATATGGTTGGATCCTTTGCTGTCGGGTGTTATTGATTCACATGTCCACGATCCAATCAGTTGTGGCTTGTTCCATGCAATCTAGATTTAACTTTGTAGGTGTGAGCTGCTCTGCAATATCTGATGTGTCTAGCAATGGTGGGAAGTATGGTCGAAGGCAGTCCACATTGAACACTAGGTGTAGGCCCCAAGGAATGGGGGAATGCTGAACTGAAATGCATTGTCTCCCACCTCCTTGGTAATGGTGTAAGAACCATATCGGAGTGGTTTGATTTTTCGATAGACTCCGGTAAGGCATTCCTTTTGCAAATGCAACTACACTTTGTCACCCACCTAAAACTTGTCTGGCACCCATTGTTGATTATGTCGTTGTTTGTACTTGGCCTTTTATTTCTTCAAAATTTCATGGACCTGGTGGTGGATATGTTGGATGTGCTCAATGAAGCTGTTTGCCTTATTGGTTTCGAATTGGACATGAGTCGAATCTGCATGAGTAGCTACAAATGGCATGGCCATATCAATGTGACATAGTGGCTGGAATCCCAAGCCCATCTTAAAAGGGTTGTGGCTAATTAAGCCATGGAGAGCCCGTTATAGTTTTGTTGGACATAGGGGAGGCTCTCATCCCATGTGCGTGGATGATTTGATTTGTACATGTGCGGAATGTGTACGAGCGTCTTGTTGATGACCTCTGTCGGGCCATTAGTTTACGGATGGAAAGTTGTGGACTTAGTGTGCTTGGTGTCCAGCATCGACCAGAGACTAGACCAAAATGTACTGAGGAAATCGTTGTCCTGATTTGAGATGATAGATTATGGGATCCCAAAGTGTACCCACACTCGTTCAAAGAAGAGTTTAGTAGTGGCTTCTACTGTGATTTTCT
Source organism: Pinus taeda (assembly GCA_000404065.3). NCBI lineage: Eukaryota > Viridiplantae > Streptophyta > Pinopsida > Pinales > Pinaceae > Pinus > Pinus taeda. The sequence continues at coordinate 6,267 of APFE030084638.1, forward strand.
TCTTGCAGGCTGCCATAATGCCCATTTTCGAGAATCTGTCGATGACTACAAAAACATAGTCATTGCCATGCTTAGTAGAAGGAAGGTTGGACATGTAATCCATGAAGATAGATTCCCAAGGCCAAATAGGGGTAGACAGTGGACTATAGAGGTGATCCGAATCTTGGGGGGAGGCCCCCAAGATCTAGAGAAGTGCAATGATAGAAAGAAAATGATAGAACACATGGTAAATAAAATCACAAAGAAACTTTTTATTAAAACTGATAATAACTATAAAGGCTACATTGTGGCGGATAATCTGTCCTTTTACAAGATGCAACTTGTTACTTATAGTATTTTTCAGCTACAATACCATGGGACAATTTCATGGGTGAATGAATACCATGGGTGGATGTCACAATACCACGGGTCAAGTCCATGGGTGAATGAATACCATGGTTGGATGTCACAATACCATGGGTCAATTCCATGGGTGAATGAATACCATGGGTGGATGTCATAATACCATGGGAAAATACCACGGGTGAATGAATACCATGGGTGGATGTCACTTACAATACCATGGGTAAATTACATGGGTGGATGAATACCATGGGTTGATGCCATTTCCCATTCAGATCATTCCTCCCTCTTTAAGAAGCAATGGCCCCCATTGCGTGAAGTTCCCTCCTGCGAAGCTTTTGTTGAATATGAACAACCATTGAAGAGAAGGGATTTATGTGGTTAACCCATAACCATGATTAATGAAGATCCGAGGATAGAGATACCCTATAATGCTTGTGCCAACTGTGATACTAACAGTGTGCGGCCTAGCAAATGGACTTCAATGAAGTGTGGGTTTGTGGATGACTCATAACCATGATGAACGAAGATCCGAGGATAGAGATACCCTGTAATGCTTGTGACCAACTATGATATTGACAGTGTGCGGCCTAGAAAATGGACTTCGATGAAGTGTGGGTTTGTGGATGACCCATAACCATGACAAATGAAGATCTGAGGATAGAGATACCCTATAATGCTTGTGACCAACTGTGATACTAACAGTGTGCGGCCTAGTAAATGGACTTCGATGACAAGGATTTTGTGCAGTTGATCCATAACCACGATGTTGGTTGTTGATGAAGTAGAAGGTGCCTACATAGCCTGGGGTGGGAGGGCATGTCTCCAAATAACCCAAGTCGAATGCTACTATGCTGGAACTGATGAATGTGAAGCAAATGGCTACTAAAGTGGGGTGGGAGGGCACGTCTCCAACGGGAACCCGTTTGGAATGTTGCTCCAGAATTAAAATGGACATAAATCAGTAAATATAACTCATAACATTTATTATAACCTATTTTTGGAAGCATAAGGACCATTTTGCATGTTCCCATGTGTTGGAAATCCTTATCTAGACACCATAGAATCTCCGATTCACACTATAATTGTTTTCCGCTGTCACCAAAGTTCTAAAAACATAGTTGATTTTAAATGAGCGATATCTCCCACATCTGAACTCCGATTCGGCCCATTCTTTTTTTTTGAAATTGGGTGATTTTTCAATAGGAACTTAGATCTATGATTCATTTTTTGAAATTCTGCACAAAAACTCCAAAAAAGATAGGAGATTCACCATCCACTAGTTGTCGTTAGAAAAAATTCTACAATAGCTAATTTTAAATCAATGATATCTCCCTCACCGAGACTCCGATTCGGTCGTTTTTTTGTTTTGTTTTTTGTTTTTGTTTTTTTTTTTTTTTCCTGAATTTTGGTATATTTTCGCAAGGAATCCAAATATGTTATTTGCTTTTATAAATATTGCACCAAATGTTTCATATTTGATCTGCAAACTTGCCGCCCAAAAAATGATTCCTGCAAAAAATGAAAAAAGAAAAATTCTTCCTGCTTGGCCCAAGAAGTGCTCTGTGGAGGTCACAACATGTGCTTGAAGTTTGTTGAATATTGGTGTAAAATTTGAAACTGAAATATGCATAAAATACTCATTCCCATGGAATCATAACTTGCATTGATACCATCGATCCAGATCTTGGCTAGAGGTCCCCAAGATCTAAAAAATTGAAGTGGATCTTGTGGGGGAGGCCCCCAAGATCTAAAGAATTGAAATGATAGAAAGAAAATGATAGAACACACTGTAAATAAAACTACAAAGAATTTTTTTATTAAAACTCATAATAGCTATAAAGGCTACATTGTGGCAGAAAATCTATCCTTTTGCAAAATGTGACTTGTTACTTATAGTATTTTTTAGTTACAATACCACGATCAATTCCATGGGTGAATGAATACCATGGGTGGATGTCATAATACCACATGTCAATTCCATGGGTGAATGAATAACATGGGTCGATGTCACAATACCATGGGTCAATTCCATGGGTGAACGAATACCATAGGTGAATGTCACAATACCATGGGTCAATTCCATGGGGGAATGAATACCATGGGTGAATGTCACAATACCATGGGAAAATACCATGGGTGAATGAATACCATGGGTAGATAAATATCATGAGTGGATGCCACTTACAATACCATGGCTGAATTCCATGGGTGGATGAATACCATGGGCTGATGCCATTTTCCATTCGGATCAAGAGGCCTTACATCTTGATGGTCGATTTGGTAGTGGCACAGGTAGTGCAGGATCTAATGTACTTCTTGATATCCTATCGAAGATTCGGCCAATAGAAATACTTCTGCAGTACTACCACCATTTTCTCGACCCTGAAATGCCCAACAACCCGACTGTAGTGTGCTTCCCAAATCATATTGGCACGCTCTCTTGAAGGAACACAAAGGTGGCATAATAAGGCATCATAGAGGTGAAAATATAGAACTTGTTGACCCTCCAAGAGTGTCTGGTATGTGTGGCTAAATTCTAAGTCACTTTTGTAGAGAAGTGGCCAATCAGAAGTCTTGTTCCCACAAGAGTTGAGCATGTGGTTAATGCTATGACCACTGGTCGGCTAAGGCAATCTGAAACATTATAGGTGTTGCCCTTATTATACTTGATATGCAAATGGAACTATTGCAGGTATGTGGACCAATTTTGATGGTGATGATTCTGCAACTTCCCTTGCATTTGTATGAACTGTAAGGGGCCACTGGTCTATGTGGACGATCATTTCCTTCCCCAAAATGTAATGTGTCCATTGTCTGCAAGCCTGCACAATGGAATACATCTCTTTGTCATAAGTGGGATACTTCCAGACTGTGTCTGAAAGTGTCTCACTGTGATATGCCACTAGATGCCGCTTTTGAGTAAGGACTACCCCAATAACATAGTCAGAGGCATTTATCTTGATCGCACATGGTTGTTACAAGTCTATTAATGTGAGCACTGGTGCAGAGCAGAGGTGATGCTTCAACACTGTGAAAGACTTCTTGACATTCAGACCAAAATAATTTTTCTTATGCTCCTCCCTTGGTGACTTGACTCAAGGGCCACGTGATATGAGGGATTCCCAATACGAACCTGCGATAGAAATTTTCAAGACCCATAAAGATGTGGAGCTCTATCAAAGTGGTTGGAGCTGGCCAATCCTAGATGACTTGGATCTTGGCTAGATCCACATGCACCTCCCGTTCATCAATAATGTATCCCACATACTAAACCTGGGTCATGCCAAAGGGCCTTTCTTGAGATTGGCACATAGCTTGTGTTTCTGCGGTGTTTGGAGAACCTGTCGAATGTGGTGGAGGTGCTCTTCCCAACTCTAGGTGAAGATGAGGATGTCATCCAAGTATACCACTACAAATGAGTTGGTGAATAGCTACAAGGTGTCATCCATAAGTCTCATGAAGGTTGCAGGAGCATTTGTCAACCTGAAAGGCATAACCAACCATTCGAAAAGGCCCTCCTTGGCTTTGAAGGCAGCCTTCCACACATCAGATAGTTCGATTGCTACCTGGTGATATCCTGACTTCAAGTCGATCTTGCTGAAACATTTTTTCCCCTCAGTTGGTCCAAAAGGTCATCAATCCATGGGATCAAGTACCTATTCTGGAAACCGATCTTGTTCAGCATCTGATAGTCAATACAGAGTCTCCAAGTCCCATCCTTCTTCTATACCAACATGATTGGGCTTCCACAGTGCAATGAACTCGGCCAGATTTGACCTTTCTACAGTAGCTCCTAAATCTACCTCTTGATTTTGTCATTCTCCATAACGAAGCACCGATAGATTGGTCCATTAGGAAGCGATGCCCCTGGGGTTAGATCGATGGAGTGCTTGACCTAACAGTGCAGATGCACCCTTCTGGGGGAGGTGAAGATGTCCTCATACTCCTCCATGACCTCGTCCATTTTTTGTTGTCGTGTGGAGGAGCGCTATCTGGAGGTTGCGATCACCTTCTTCTTCTTTCCCTGAGGCATATCATTAGGAAAACAAATTTCCTATTTTTGGAAATGATGTTACTGCATTTTTCTGCAGTAACCAAAGAGATAGCAGTAGGCGGTGCTACCTCCATTTCCTTGTAAAACTTATTTCCCAAAGTAACAATAACAGCATGAAGCCTTGACTCATACATAGCATGTTGCTTCCATAAGTATGGTTGGCCTAATAATACATCACAAACATCAGGGGCAGCGACATCACATAATACCTCATCCGTGAAGGGCTTGATGCTGTATGGAAGGTGACACTAGTGCCGCACACGAAGATCCTATCCTTGGTGAAGCCATCCGAAAGTGTACGGTTGTGGATGTTTTTTGGTTGGTAAGCCCAACCACCTCACAACCTCTGCTGAAATGAGGTTATTTTGGCTCCCACTGTCAACAATGAACTATAGCGGGGAACCCTTTACCCACATCTTGGAGTGGAAGAGGTGCTCCTCCTCCTCTGGAAGTTCGGGTTCCTCCTTTTGGATCTTCGTGTTGGCAACTATGGTGTTGGGCTCTGCATCGATAATCTACTTCCCTTTGTCATTCCCCTTGTCGGGTTCTGACTCAGAGGTGGAACATGCACCTGATTCCAAAGCCTTTAGCTCAACCACTAGTGAGTCCTTGGCCCGACACTCACTTGTGATGTGAGTGGAGCTCTTATGGAACTCACACCACTTTCCTGTGTTCTTCTTTAGCTTTTTGGTGTTGTCCTTTACTTGCAACTTTGGCGGGTTGTCTAGGGCTGCCACACCTTGGTTTTGTCCTTCGTTCTGCAGTTTGGGAGTACCTTTCCCTTTCTTCGGATTCGCAGATCCAAAGTCTCGCTTCCTCTGTTTAAAATTTTTCTCGATCTTGATGGCATATTGGTATGTTGTTTCGAGCGAGGAGATGTTCAGGAACTCCATCTCATCCTCAATCTACTTGTGTAGGAAACTGTGGTACTTGAGAACCAAATGGTTCTCAGAATCCTTCATACCCAACTTCATGCGAAGGGTATGAAAAACATGGGTAAACTCCGGTACATCTTGGTCCCTTCCCTGTTGTAGCGTTGTCCACTTTATGTATTTATCCTCATAGCTATCGACAGGGTAGTACTGCTCCATGATGGCATTGCAGAATGAGTTCCAAGTGGGTGTGGTTGAAAACAATGAGTTTTTACTTTCGTCCTTCTGCTCGTAGTAAGTCTCCCATTAGTCCTTGACGTGGGGGGCTGCTTTGAGAAGTGCAAAAGTGATATTTTCCCGGTTGGAAAAATCATGAATGGAAAAATATCCTTCTAGAAAATTTAACCATTTATCTATAGCATCTGCATCTATCTGACCCTCAAATATGGGAATGTCAAAGTTAATTTGTACCTTAAAGGATGTGGTGCTACTAGAGTAGTTGCTAGAAATAGACGCGTCACCCTTGGGTAGCCGCTGAAGGATCTGGACAAAGTTTTCCATCATCGCATTCCTTTTTCGCTCTAGGGCTTATTCGAGCAAGATTTTGATAGGATCTCCTGCCACCTTGTCTTTCTTTTTCTTCTGCCATGGGAGGTCGTCGGGAATTGCGAGGCTGGTCCTACAAAGGTTCGACCAACTCGAGCCCTAACTCCTTATATCTTGACCTTGTTGGGTACATGCAAAGAAAAATACAGAAAGAGCAGACCGTGCTGATACCACTGATTCGGATTTAAACAGGAACGCAACAAATTCCATCTATAACCATAAATATAAAGATGCAATAGAAATAACACTTCATTTCATTAATATCAAATAATGAAATATGCTTACAAACAGAATGGAAATAAGAATAGCTTGAGCAATGGTAGCTTATCTCTGAGAAGAGATGTTGCAGCTACATGCCTCAGAATTGTGTTGTAATGAGGATCATATGCCTATTTATTATTGAGAAACAATGGAAAACTCTAAACATCCAAAAACCTAATCCTAGGAGATGAAGCGCCAAAACTGTGGGCCCCATTTGGGTAAATTGGTACATCAACTTCCCGGGGTCGTAACTTTGGCATATGATCTCCGTTTGGCTATCATAATACCTTGTTTCAAAGATCTCGAAGAGAAGGCCGAAAAAAACTACCAAGTTTGTTTTTGATGTTTCTAGTCTCTCCATTTTCTCTAAAAATGTCATTTAGGGCCTCAAAAAGGCTCTGGAAGTTCAAGACTTGAAAAACTACCAAAAATAATAAACTGCACCACAATTAAGGAAACCGGAAAACTAAAAGAGACAATGTTGGGGGTCCAAGTGGAATAGGTAGGTGGCCACCAATATCCACCTGGATCATTCCTCCACCCTTAAGAAGCAATAGTCCCCATTGTGTTGAGTCCCTCCATGAGATGAGGAAACTTCTGCTAAACTTGGTCCCTGGTGAGCCACTTTCCCTGGTGAAAGAGTTGGCCTGCATTGACAACTCGATATAGTTGGATCCTTTCCTGTCGGGTGTTCTTGATCTACATGTCCATGATTCGATCAGTTGTGGCTTGTTCCATGCAATCTGGATCTAAATTAGTAACTGTGAGCTGTTATGCAGTATCTGATGTGTCTAGCAATGGTGGGAAGTATGGTCGAAGGCGGTACACATTGAGCGCTAGGTGCACACCAAGGAATAGGGGAACTTTGAGCCCAAATACATTGTCTCCCACCACCTTGGTAATGGTGTAAGGACCATATCAGAGTGGTTTGAGTTTCCGATAGACTTCGGTAAGGTGTTCCTTTTGCAAATGCAACCAAACTATATTGCTGACCTGAAACTTGCGTGGTACCTGATGTTGATCATGTCGTTGCTTGTACTTGGAATTTGATTTCTCCATAATGTCATGGACCTGTTGGAAAATATGTTGGAAGTGCTGAATGAAGCTGTTTTCCTTATCGGTTTGAGACTGGACATGAGCTGAATCTGCATGAGTATCTACAAATGGCATGACCATATCGATGGCACATAGTGGTTGGAATCCCAAGCCCACATGAAAAGGGCTGTGTCCAATTGAGCTATGGAGAGCCTGGTTATAGTTGTGCTAGATATAGGGCAAGCTCTCATCCCATGTGCGTGGACGCTTTCAATTGTACATGCATAGAATGTGTAGGATCATCCTGTTTACGACCTATGTCTAGCCATCAATGTGCGGATGGAAAGCTATGGACTTAGTGAGCTTGGTGTCCAGCACTGATGAGAGACTGGACCAAAATGTACTGAAGAACATTTTGTCCCAATCTGAGATGATAGATTGTGGGATCCCAAAGTGTACCCACACTCGTTCAAAGAAGATTTTAACAGTGGCTTCCACTATGATATTCTTCTTGTAGGCTGCCATAATGGCCATCTTCAAGAATTTGTCGATGACTACGAAAACATAGTCATTGCCATGCTTAGTAGAAGGAAGGCCTGACATGTAATCCATGGAGATGGATTCCCAAGGTCGACTACGGGTAGGCAACGGAGTATAGAGGCCTTTCTTCTTGATGGTTGGTTTGGAAATGACGCAGGAAATGCAGGATCTAATGTACTTCCCAACACCAAATACTTCTACAATACTTCCACCATTTTCTCGATCCCGAAATGCCCACTGGCCCGACTGTGGTGTGCTTCCCAAATCATCTTGGCATGCTCTCTTGAAGGAACACAAAGGTGTCCCAGGTGGCATAATAGGGCATTCTAGAGGTGAAAATTTGGAACTTGTTGACCCTCCAAGAGCGTCTAGTATGTGTGGCTGAATTCTGGGTCACTTTTGTAAAGAAGTGGCCAATCAGAAGTCTCGTGCCCATAAGAAGTGAGCATGGCAGTTAATGCCATGATTGGTGGTCAGCTGAGGCAATCTGCAACATTATTTTTGTTGCCATTCTTATACTTGATATTCAAATGGAACTATTGCAGGTATGTGGACCACTTCTGATGGCGATCATTCTACAACTTCCCTTGCATCTGTATGAACTACAGGGGCTAGTGGTCTGTGTGGATGACCATTTCCTTCCCCAAAATGTAATGCTTCCATTGTTGGCAGGCTTGCATAATGGAATACATCTCTTTTTCATAAGTGGGATACTTCCAGACTGTGTTTGAAAGTGTCTCACTATGATATGCCACTGGATTCCCCTATTGAGTAAGGACTACCCCAATAGCATAGTCAGAGGCATCTGTCTCGATCTCAAATGACTGTTGCAAGTTTGGTAATATGAGCACTGGTGTAGAGCAGAGCCGATGTTTCAACTTTGTGAATGCCTTCTGTTGAGATTTAGACCAAAAGAAATTTTATTTCACTCTTCCCTTGGTGACTTGACTTAAGGGCCACGTGATATGACATAATCCCAACACAAACTTGTAGTAGAAATTGGAAAGACCCAGAAAGCTTCAGAGCTCTTTTAAAGTGGTTGGAGCTGGCCAATCCTAGATGACTTGGATCTTGGCTAGATCCACATGCACCTCCTATTCATCAATAATGTATCCCAGCTATCGATCCTGGGTCATGCCAAAAGTGTATTTCTCCAAATTGGCACATAGCTTGTGTTGCCACAGTGTTTGGAGAACCTGTTGGATGTGGTGGAGGCACTCTTGCCAACTCTGGCTGAAGATCAGGATGTCATTCAAGTATACCACTAAAAAAAAAGTGGTGGATGGCCACAAGAGGTCATCCATCAGCCTCATGAAGGTTGCAGGAGCATTCATCAACCCTTAAGGCATAACGAACCATTCGAAGATGGCCTCCTTCGCTTTGAAGGCAATCTTCCACACATCAGAGGGTTCAATTGGTACTTGGTGATATCCTAACTTCAAGTCGATCTTACTGAAATATTTTTCCCTCTTCAGTTGGTCCTAAAGGTCATCAATCCATGGGATCATGTACTATTCTGGACAACGATTTGTTTTAGCACCCGATAGTCAATACATAGTCAATACATAGTCTCCAAGTCCCATCCTTCTTCTGTACCAACACGATCAGGCTCCAACAGGGCGATGAACTTGGTCGGATGTGACCTTTCTGCACTAGCTCTTGAATCTACCTCTTGATTTCGTCTTTCTCCAGAATGGAGTGTCGATAGATTGGTCCATTGGGCAATGACACACCTGGGGTTAGATCGATTAAGTGCTTGACCTGACAGTGCAGAGGCACCCTTGTGGGGGAGGTGAATATGTCCTCGTACTACAACAAGACCTTGTCCATCTATTATTGTCGTGTAGAGGGGCATTGTATGGAGGTTGTGGCCACCGTCTTCTTCTTTCCTCAAGGGTTTATCATCAGGAAAACAAATTTCCCTGTTTTGGAAATGAGCTTACTGCATTGTTTTGCAGTAACCAAAGAGATGGCAGCAGGTGGTGCTACCTTCGGTATCCTGTACAACTTATTTCCCAAAGTAATAATAACAACATGAGGCCTTGAATCATACATAGCATGTCACTTCCATAAGTATGGTTGGCCTAATAATACATCACAGACATTAAGGGGAGAAATGTCACATAATACCTCATCCATGAAGGGCTTAATGTTGTATGAAAGGTGGAATTGTTGGCTCACGTGAAGATCCCTTCCTTGGTGAAGCCACCCGATGGTGTATGGTTGTGGATGTGTTGTGGTTGGTAAGCCTAGCTGCTTCATGACTTGTGTCGAAATGAGGTTCTTTTGGCTCCTGCTGTCAATAATGAATTGTAGTGGGGAACCCTTTACCCACATCTGGGAGTGGAAGAGGCTTTCCTCCTCCTCTGGATCTTTGTGGTGTAAACGGTGGCGTTAGGCTCTACATCGATAATCTACTTCCCTTTGTCATTCCCCTTGTCGTATTTTGACTCAGAGTCTGAACATGCATATGATTCCAAAGCCTTTAGCTCGGCCACCAGTGACTGCCTGGCCCGACACTCACTTGTGTTGTGAGTGGAGCTCTTATGGAACTCACACCACTTTCTTGTGTCCTTCTTCGGCTTCGCAGTGTTGTTCTTTGCTTGTGTTTTTAGTGGGTTGTCTTGGGCTGCCCTGCTTTGGCTTTGTCCTTTTTTCTACTGTTTTGGGTACCTTTCCCTTGCTTCATATTCACAGATCCAAAGTCTCACTTCTTCTGTTTAAACTTTTGCTTGATCTTGATGGTATATCAGTATGCTGTGCCGAGCGAGGAGATGTTTAGGAACTCCATCTCCTCCTGGATGTACTTGTGTACACTATCACAGTACTTGAGAACCAAATGGTTCTCAGAATCCTTAATACCCAACTTCGTGCAAAGGGTATGAAAAGCATTGGTAAACTTCAGTACATCTTGGTCCCTTCCTTGTCGTAGCATTGTCCACTTTATGTATTTATCTTCATAGCTCCTGACAGGGTATTACTGCTCCTTGATGGCATTCCAGAATGAGTTCCAAGTGGGTATGTCTGAAAACAATAATTTTTTACTTTCATCCTTCTACTCAGAGTAGGATTCCCACCAATCCTTGACATGTGGGATTGCTTTGAGAAGTGCAAAAGTGATATTTTCCTGGCTGGAAAAATCATGAACGAAAAAATATCCTTCTAGTAGATTTAACCATTTATCTCTAGTGTCTGCATCTATCTAACCCTCAAATATGGGAATGTCAAAGTTAACTTGTACCTTAAAGGGTGTGGCACTTCTAGAGTAGCTGCTGGAAGTAGATGTGTCGCCCTTGGGTAGCCGCTGAAGGATCTGGAAAAAGTTATGCATCATCGCATTCCTTTGTCGCTCGAGGGCTTATTTGAGAAAGATTTTGATAGGATATCTTGCCCCCTCATCTTTATTTTCATCTGCCATGGGAGGCTGTTGGGATTTACAAGGTTGGTCTTGCAAAGTTTCGACCAGTTTGAGCCCTAACTCCTTATATCCTGACCTCGTTGGGGACATGCAAAGAAAAACAGAGAAAGAGTAGGCCGCTCTAATACCACTGATCTAGATTTAAATAGGAATGCGATAAATTACATATATAATAGTAAATACAAAAATGCAGTAGAAATAACACTTCATTTCATTAATATCAAATACTGAAATATGATTACAAATAGAATGGAAATAATACTAGCTCGGGCGATGGTAGCTTATCTCTTAGAAGAGATGTGGCGGCTACATGCCTCAAAACTATGTTACAGTGAGGCTTAAAGGCCTAATTATTATTGAGAAACAATGGAAAACCCTAAACATCCAAAAACCTAACCCTAGGAGATGAAGCACCAAAATTGTGGGCCCGGTTTGGGTAAATTGGTACATCAACTTCCCGGGGTCGTAACTTTGGCATATGATCTTTGTTTGGATATCATAATACCTCGTTTCGAATATCTCAAAGAGAAGGCTAAAAAAAAACCACAAGTTGTTTTGAGATGTTTTTGATCTCTCCGTTTTCCCTAAAAACGTCATTTAGGGCCTCAAAATGGCCCTGGAAGTTCAGGACCCGTAAAACTGCCAAAAATAGTAAACTGTGCTACAATTAAGGAAACTGAAAAACTGAAAGAGACAATGTTGGGGGTCTAAGTGGAATAGGTAGGTGGCCACCAATATCCACTTGGATCATACTCCATCATGTGAAGGTAATTGGTTCAAAATTTTATGAGAAAAAAATTTATTCAAGGGTTAGTGTAGCCTAGATAAGGAGAAATCCCTGAATAGTTTTGATGACTTGGATATCACTAGATTGCATTTTCTCAAACAAAATATTACACTTAACACAAACAACTTAACAAATAAAAAAATTGAGTATATTTTATTTTAAATTTATTTTTTTTGATTTATTTTGTATTTATTTTGTTTGTTTGTGTAAGCTTAGATAGATCCTCCTTTTCTATTTATATATAAACAAAATGAAACCACATACAGTTAATAGGTGGCCTCAACTTGCCCAATGGGAAACCGAGTCTATTGGCCACTGATGAATATTGTAAGCCATCCAGAAATGATAAGTTATCAATCTTTCTACCTAAGGAATATATACATAACTATTTAAGAACCAGCCTATAGTGTTAGATACCATAAGCCTGCATGTAAAGGAAAGCTAGCTGCTAAAAGAAAAAAAAACCTGAGCTTTATCATTGTGCTCATCTATTCGTTGAGGTCTTCCAGTTCTAACTCAACTGTCGTTGGATCTTCAGCTGAATCTCCAGGTGTTGGTGTCATTTCGATAATGCATGGAATGTGTCGCTGGATATGATCCAGTCTAATGTCATACTTGTAGAGCTAGAATTGTATAGTTTGCAGATCCTTTTTGTAGTCTGGCATGTCTCTAATGATCAAAGCCATCCCCCTAGACACCTATTCCATTGCTTTTCCTACCAATCCTTTCATGAGCCAATACATATGCAAGGTCTATTTGAATTGGGATAATCTCTCTCTGGTGTTCCCAGGATCTGGAATGTGTTCTTTCCATTCCTCCATTTCATCCTTGGAGTACTCTTCCATAATTCGGTCCTCCATTTCTTCTATAATTTTGCGTATCCCTGCATCTGTTCCTTCCTTATATGCTTTCGCTACATCCTTGATAGTCGCATCTATGGATCTTCTCCCTTTCCTTTGTTCCATGGTTCCCGGGTCCTTTGAATGAGGACCAGATTTTCCTCGTCCTTCGCGGCCTATTCCTCTGGCTGGATGCGCCATGTCATAGTTGTCTACTTCCTATTCACAGTGATCACAGTTCAAAGTCAGGATAATAAAACCATTAGCAGTCCAAATGTCGATTGTATCATGGAGTTTATGTTCTCCATCACTGACTCCACTCTACCCGCACTCCATTTCTCTGAGGCAATCAGGTGAAATAGGGGTGGGCTTCACCTTCTCCCTGCTCAACCCGCCTTTCCCTTTAGTCAGACCCAGCATGGTCTCGGTCACTCCTCCACTGTCCCTTCCTCCTGCATTGAGGTCCCTCAGGCTAACCCATTCCCTATTTGACCTCGGTAAAGCGTGCAAAGGGAGCTTCATGCTGAGACTCTCCTCCCTCCCCCTGCCTTGCATGCAATTGCCACTCCCTACCGTCGTAGCACTACTGCCTCTACATGCCACTCATTCCTTGCTTAGCTTCCTACCCAGCTACCCCTCCTAGGCTTTCTCTTATCTGTTGCCATATCTCCCCCTCTCTACCTAGAAATTTGGCATGAAGAACTTCGCTGGACCCTCAATCCTCCATTCCACTCAGATAAAATCCTCTCTAGCCTTGCTAGTGTTTTTGCTGAGAAAAATGCACCACTCCTTATTAGCTTCTATGCCCTCAAGCTTGACTAGCAGCAATGAAGAGCTAAATGGCCACTCTTCCTCACTGTTTCTTCTCTCTCTGCTCAGCGTAATCTCTCCTCGTGATATTTCCTTCCCGACAGGGCATAATTCTCATCCCCTACTTAGCATGCTGGACTTTCCTTTACTAATTACAGAAAGAAAATAGTCAACGTACTTGTGATTACCATGCCTGGTTGCTGAATGTGAGTATGGTTGGTCCTCTGCTCTCGTTCTCCCACTACCCTACAATCTATCCATCCTCCCTTCTCTACTCTCCCTCTCATACTTTGCCTTACCTACTTGTCGTACCATCCACCTTATGCATTCATCCTTACCACCTCTCTTACATGCATACCAAATGCCACTTCTCCCTTCTGATGTCATTGTAGACATGCAGGACACCACCACGCCTTGCGGTATAAGTGTGTGGGTAGTGGTAGGTAGTCCTCTCACCTCTCGGCCCCTGACTTCCATTATTACATTGATTACCCACTCCATCAGCCTTATCTGGGGTTTGCTGTGATCATTATCATTGTGTCTTGTCATGATAAGCATCTTGGGCTAATATATCTCTTACCAGGTCCATTCTTGTATCCACTGGTTGTATAGGCCATGTTCGTTCCATGTGTCCTCGTTGCTAATTACACCCCCAATTGGCCAGGAAATCGGCAGCTTTATTCCCTTCTCTTTTTATGTGCTTGATTATCATATAGTCAAACCATTTCATTATTTTTCCCAGCTCTTGGATGAGGCTTGATGTTCTCCATCTTTGGCTCAGCTTGTCCCATGCCTTTCCATTGTAGAGTTTACTCATCATGTTGATTACCAATAACGAATCCCCTTCCACTTCCAGTTGTTTATACCCAAGCCTGACAGCTATTCTCATACCTTGTCGGACTACCATGAGTTTTGCTTAATTGTTACTCATCATGCCGCAATGTGCCGAATACAATAATCTAACCCTGCCTTGGCAATCTCTGAAGATGCAACCTATCCCTACAATACCTGGGTTCCCTTTGGAGGCTCCATCAAAGTTCAATTTAATGAATCCTTCTACTGGTCTGGTGAAATTCTAGGGGGATTCCCTATTCCTCCATGTTGCTTTCCATGTATGCACTCCCACCATTTCTTTGGCTAGGCTTATCTTTTTTAGGATTCTTTCTTTTGATCGCGAGTTCTCCTAGTCCTCTTGGAACCATTCTTCTTCTAGGATGGTTTCCCTGATATGTTTTATTACTCCTCTCCATACCTGTTCTTGAGTGGATTCCTTGTTTTTGAAAATCCATTGGTTCCGTTCCTTCCATATCGTCCAAAGATTAAATCCTACTACTAACCCCCAAGCTCTATTTAGAACATGGTTGGTAAAGTGACCTTGTCCCCAATGTTGGATTGTCTCCCTTATGATCTATTGATTCCTATCCATACTCCCGAAGACATCATAGATAGCTTCCCACTGTTGTTGTGCGAACTGGCATAAATTTGTTAAGTGTTCTATATTTTGATTGTCCTGCTTACATAGACCACATAGGGATGGCCCTTGCATCTCTCTTTTCTGAAGTTGGTCCCTTGTCAATATTCGGCCTTTGCATGTTAGCCAGAGGAAGTGAGTGACTTTCGGCCACCATTTTCTATGCCAGATTTGTTTCCATAGATGTTGGAGTCCTTCCTATTCCTACTCAGTTTTTAAACCATATGCTTCTTTGATCGTAAAAGTCCCTTTCATAGAGTGTCCCCATCTCAAGATATCAGGTCCTATTCTGATGGATATCTTTCTTGTTCCCATTTCTTTTTCATAGAACTCTCTCTGTTCTTCTTCTATATTTTGATCCCATTCTTTTGGGTTTTTCCAAACTCTCTAATTCTCTTCATTGTGGTCTTCTTTCTAGAGCTCATATACTCGATTTAGGCCTATGTATTTTGAGAACTGTAGAAAATTTCTGAGTTCTTGCTTTCCACTTAATTTATCTCATTGTTGCCAAGCCTCTTCCCAAAACTTTGCTATTTTACCATTTTGTATTTCCCAAAAGGCATGGTTTGTGATTATGTCCCTATTCTAGCTTGCTAGGTTCCAAATAGTAGATCCTCTTGGTGGGTTTACATACTGTAATATATCCTCTACTCTCCCTGGCATGTTATACTTCCTCTTCCATATTCATTTTCAAAGGTCTCTTCCTCCTACCATCCATCTCCACTATAACTTGGCTCCCATAATTTGATTTATGAGGTAGGGATCCCTTAGTCCTAGGCCCCCATCCTCCTTTTTTCTGGTCAATCCTTACCAGGATATCAAAGCCCATTTTTTCTGCTGTTGAGGCCCTCCCCGTAGGAATCTTTTAAATATTTCCACCATTTTGGAACATGCCCCTTTTAGGGCTGCCATTCCAGATAATTGGTAAATCGGTATTGATTGCAAGACTGCCTTCACCAGGACTACTCGTCCTATAAGGTTTAGATATCTGAAAGACCAGTTGGCCACTCTTCCTAGGATCTTCTGGATAGTTTGTTGACAATTTTCCATCTTGAGAGAATTGATTTCCAAGGGGATTCCTAGATACTTGGTGGGTAGCTCTCCTACCCTGAATATGAAATTCTTGCAAGGTAAGGTTTTACATTACCAGTTGTGTTGAAGAAGTAAGCGCAGGATTTCTCCTTATTAATTTGAGTGCTTGAAGCTTCCATGAATAGATCTAGGAAGTCTTTCATCCTATTAACTTCTCTGACAGATACAACAAAGAAGAACATGATATCATCCACGAATTTCCGGTGGGTTATCGGGAGATCGTTCCCCCAGATCCTTATCCCTTTAATTATGTCCTCCTACGTTTCCTTTTTGATGTACCATCCTAGCCCATATGCAACAATAATGAAGAGGAATGGGGATAGGGGATCCCATTGCTTGAGACCTCTAGTGGTTTTGAAGGTGGATGACGGGGTTCCATTTAAGAGGATTGAGAAGACCGGGGTGGATATCATCACCGAGATCCATTCTATCCATTTGTTACAGAAACCAAAGGCCTCCAAAACTTTCCTCAAGTACTCCCAATTTAATCTATCATAGGCTTTGGATAGATCTAATTTCATCATCATTCCAACCACCTTTTTTGTTCTCAGTGAGTGCACCACTTCTTGGGATGCTATCAATCCATCTAATATCTGTTTACCCTCCACAAACCCTATTTGCTCTGGGGATATAATAATAGGTAGAATCGATTTCAATCTTTTAACTATCAAAGTGGAAATAATTTTATAGATAAAATTACATAAGGAAATAGGTCTAAAGCCCTGTCGGTCATTTGACTTGGAGGTTTTAGGAATGAGAGAGAGGTGGATGGCATTTAAACATGGACATACCTTTTGATTTCTTCTTCATTCTTCCACCACTTCCAGGATGTCAGTGCCTATGAACTTCCATGCAACTTGATATAATTCCACCGTAAAGCCATCCGGTCCCAAGGCCTTATTTTTTTCAGTCCTTTCACTACTTCCTTGACTTTGTCTATCGTAGTTGCTCTCATTAAAGCAAGGTTTTGATATCTGGCGATCATATTGGGGATTTGGTTGCAAATTTTGCAAACTGCTTCTTGCCTTTCCTCCTATGGTTCTGTTAGAAGATATTTGAAATATCTAACCGTGGTTTCCTCCATATCCTCATGCTGAGTTTGTTGAACTCCTTCCTCATTTTTCAAAGAAAATATTCTGTTTCTCTATCTATGCTGTACCATCACCTTGTGGAAAAATTTGGTGTTCCTGTCTCCCTCCCTTAACCAGTTCACTCTTGACTTTTAACGCCATAAGGTTTCCTCTTGTTTCTTTCTTTCCTGTATTTGGCTGACCAGTCTGCCTTCTTCTAATGCTAATTCTTCACTTCACCCTTCCCTTATAATTTCTTGTTAGATTTCTGTCATCCTTTGATTTAACTATTGTTGCTCCTGTATTATGTTTCCAAATTCTTCTTTGTTCCACTTTTTGATTTTTTGCTTCATTTCCTTCAACTTAAGCTGGAACATTTGCATTATGTTTCTTCCCCTTTGTTCACTTTGCTTCCACCAATCCTCTACTTTGTTTATAAACTTAGGGTCTCTGAGCCAGAAAGCCTCAAATTGGAATGGACTATTTTTAGGACTTGCTTTGAGATCAATCTCTAATTTGACCGGCCAGTGGTCCGATCCCATCCCAAGTGATATCTTCGCTTCAAAAAAAATATCTCTACTCATAATCTGCTCAGATATTAGGAACCTATCTAACCTTGAGGCAATTTGATGCTTCCCTCCTCTTCTATTATTCCAGGTGTGTATCCCATTATTAGTTGGGATATCCACTAGCCTTTGGTCATCTATGGTGTCCATGAACAGATCCACATCTGCATCTATTCTTCTCACACCTCCTCTTTTTTCCTTCAAGGATGTAATCATGTTAAAATCCCCTCCTATAATCCATGGTGTATCTTGGTATAGACCTCGCACATTTACTAAGTTTTGGATGAAAGTCCTTCTTTCTCCTGGGATATGAGGACTGTAGACCCCTAAAAGGAGAACCCATTGTTTGGAGCCAATGTTTCTAAATTTGCCAGAGAGGATTCTTGATTTAGCTAATAGTTTTAAGAGAAACTCTAAAGACCTAACTAAGAATTTATTTGGTGCCAAGTTTGTAAAACTTTGTAGTTATCAATATCTTATAATTTGCAATAGTGTAATCAAGTGGTGGAACTCAAACCAAATGACTTATATTCATGAGCCTAGAAGTAGCTTTGTGGATTATGTGATATCCGATATCCTTGTTTTCAACCAAATATAAAGAATTGACCTCTTAGAATGATCATAATCTTGATTCTGATCATAAATCTCTAGCTATAAATCTAAGGTTTTCCATGAAAAACAAGCACATGCATGAGATCTCCAAGATTCAAAGCCACCTACTTTTTGATAAAAGTAAAATGGTTCTCTTCATAAAAGATTTAAATATAAATTTACACCTATTAACTTATAAGGATAAGATTGAAAACCTTTATCATAGTTTTATTACAATTCCCTTTATTACCATTAGCAAGTTCTCCACCAAGGTGTAATATAAAAAGAATAATAGAACTACCAACCCATGGTATGATAATGATTGCAAACTTGCTAGAAAAGAAATTAGAGATGCTCCTAATGAATCCTTAAAGATTGATAACATAAATACATACAAAGGTCTTATTAAAAGAAAAAGATAAAAAGATACTATATAAGTAGAAAAAAGAAGAAGTTACTAAACATCTTTAATTTCGATCTTGTAAAGTTTTGGCTAAAAATTTTGTTTCATAATAATAAAGAAAATCATTTGATTCGCTTAAACCACTAGTATATTTACCTTAAAAGCCTTTATGAATCCTCTAACACCATGGAAACCATTTTGAATTCCCCAGTAGAGGAAGATATATTTTCTTTGGAAAACATTGAGTTTGGGGTTAAGTAGCTCATTGATGGGAAAGATAAAGATATCAAAGGCTACCAAATTGAAAGTTTGGAATTGGGAGAATCTATTCTCATCACACATATACACAAGCTCTTTAATTTTACAGTGAAGAAATATTTCCCTAAGCCTTATTGTGATTATATTTAAGAGTGGGGGTGAAAACAATATTTCTAATTATAGGACCATTATGATTAGCCACATTTTAGCAAAGCTATACAAGCTTATTTTGGAAAATAGGATTAGCCTTTGGATTGAAAGCTATGGTAAAAAATCTAAAGTCCAAGATGGCTTTAGGAGATACCATTCAACCATGGACCATCTTGTTATTCTTAGAATAATTATAGAGGAATGCTACAATAGTAAAACTAATTTGTTCTATTGCATTGTTGACTTCAAAAAATCTTTTAAGACCATTCCTAGAACACAATTGTGCAAGAAGCTAGAAGAGATGATGACTCTTGTTGAGTTGAGGGTTGTTGTGAAAAGAATGCTACTTCCAAGATTAGGACCACTAAGGATCGGTTGGAGGAAATTAAATGCAATATTAGAAATAAATTATCAATTTAATTTCTTATCCCCTACCCTTTTAAAACATGTTAAAGAAAATGATATATATAATAATATATATATATATATATATTATAATATATAATATATATATATATATTTATATAAATATATATATATATAATATAGATATTATAGATATATCGAGAGAGGAGAGAGAGAGATGAGGAGAGAGAGAGAGAGAGAGAGATTTTTTTTAACTACGAATCTATTCAAGCACCTAGAGAAATCAAATTCTCTCTGGTGCAAGCCTTTCCTAAGGTTTCACATTGAAGAATAAGTTTGCATGTTAGAAATTTGATTATATTTAGTCCTTAATCACTTAATTCATTTTTATATTTTTTTATTTTGCTTTAAAAAAAAAAACCTTTTTTTTTTTTTGAAATTTCATCAAATTTATCTAGATTTAAATTCCCAAAAAAGTATGTTTATACATAAAATAATAATGATATTTTGTAACTTGTTTAATTTAAATTTTAAAATATTTAAATTTTTATTTTTATAATATGTATATTTTATTTATTGTTCTTAACTTTAAATTATGACAACTTTTCATATTAAAAATATTTTATATGGTCTTATCATAACTAACTAACTCACTAAATTATAATTATATTATATATATATATATATATATATATATCATTTTTTATGATAAAGATTTCTAAGTCCCAAAGTTTATTTAGTTGGTGAGTTCCCGTTGCTAAGTACTTCACCAATTGGGAGGTCACGGGGTCAAAAATCCTTGATGCCCTTAGGGTTAGGCCTTACTTGCTTGGCTGGTAGTTAGAACCCTTCGGTTGATCTACCTGGATTTTTCCCATGGATGTAGTGGCTACCCAGTGTCCGTGAACCACCCTTAAAAAAAAAAGGTAAAGAATTTCTACATATCTATAATTATTTAATCAATTTAAATAATTACTCTTTAGTATGGACCTGATTATGAATATAGAAAAAATAAAGGTGATCATAATTAAATTCCAAAAGCTTACTTAGGATGCTTTCATGTATAAAAATAAAAATTTAGAGGAGGTCACTTCATATATATAGTTTAGAATTGATATTCATTATGAACTAATTTGGAATTATATTATTGAAAAAAAGATAAATGAAGGGTGGAAAGTTTATTATGACTCATTTCACTAGTTTCAATCCCACTTCTTCACCCTTGTGAGCATCGCCCGATGCAACGAATGCTAAGTGAACTATTCAAAAAGCATGAGAAATTAGTCAGTTACGACTACCTCTCATCGAAATGGTCATACGTGAATGACTTACTTAACACAGTTGAATCCCAAAATCTAATATAATACACTGCGTAAACCCCCATACTTAAAGTATAAACTAGTGAACTTTTTACTGTAAGATAATAAAAATATCCTATTTGATACTCTCATCTTATTTTATAGGGATATGAAGATTGAGGATGCAATATTTCTAGATAATCTTAAAGAAAGACACATTAAATACAAATATTTTATACTCATGATTTTAATATTGAAAGCAATACACCCAATTCTATTCTTCTCATAGAAACAAGTCTCTCCCTTGTCATATGTATGGCCATGGTTAGGTATTCAATGCACATGAACATGATAAATGAAATGGATGAAAAGATCCCTGAAATTGCATCCAAATCCAAATAGAATTAAGAGGTATGCAAATGAACATTCCATTAAGATGCGGAAATATTTTCTAAATCATTGGGGAATATAGGAAAAATGATAGTATTAAAATTAGCGTTACATCTAAATTTAAAGATAATCTATGGAGTGATAAATAACTAGAAATTAAAAAGAAGTGAAGATATTATAGGGACATGGTCAACCCTCCACTAGAAGATCAAAGGTATCTCTGAGTTCTAACTAGCACAAAGAAGAAAATCAACATTGATAATATTCGAACCAACTTCCATGAGCTAGTTAACAAATGAGATGTTGGACGATTCCCAAAACAACACAGGTTGCGAAAATATGTGGTCTTTATGATACTAGAAAGATTGAAGATGCTAAGAACTTCCATTACCCTACATATACTCCAATTAAATTTCAGTTTGAAAATATTTATCACAAAACCAACCTTCTTAATCTCCTAAATCATTAAAACTATATAAATATTAAAAATACATTTGTTCCTATTTTTAAACACAAACATAAAAAATTATAAAATTTATTTCTAAATTAATAAATCAATTTTAATTCTAACATTATAAATATATATATAATACTTAATTTTACTTATTTTAAATAATTATGTAATTATAATACTATGTTTTAAATCTATTTTCTAGAGAAAAATCATAACTTTCTGTTAATAAAAATAAAAAAATTATTTTATAGCACTAGGGAAAACCATTCACAACTTAGATGGACCATATAATACATAATAAAGCCCAAAACAAAATATAAGTTCATCATAAATAACAAAAAAATAAGCATATAGATTAGAGAGATCCAATCTCCCATATAAATTACATAGCATAAGCACAAAGTATCAAAAAACTGTTATAAATAAACTATCCACGTTTAAAAGATTTAGTTGTAAACATGTATCCCTTATGCAGGGCATGATGTAAGAATTGTGAGGACTTAAAAATATTCTTTTCTCCCACAGTTTGAGCAATGTCCTCTTTAGATAGGGTGCCAGCAGTTGGATTCCATTCTCTATAAATGTGGGAACAAGTGACAGAGTCAAAACATTGTTTTAATAATAGTATCTCCTCAAGCAGTTTTTTATTTAAATTTAAATATTTTTATTTTTATAAAAAATAAAATTAATTAAAAGAAAAAATAAGATTATATCTATCTATATATATATATATATAATAATATTAAATAATTATTTTATATATATTAAATATATTTTTATATAATTATTTAGTTTTTTTATTTTAGATTATGTTTTCATTATTTATAACTATTAGATTATTTGTTATTAAAATTTTGCATTTAAAATTTAAATATTTTTAATTTTATAGAAAATCAAAATTAATAAAATAAAATTTATGTATATGTATTTTTTTTTCATATAAGGAATATATATATTATTGTTACATTTTATTTTACGCGAAAGACTTTAATTAATCATCAAATTTCGTGGAATGTCAGAAATGGATGAAGCTCTGCAAACCTTCGTGGTGGTTACAATTTTTCCCTAGCTTACCATTCTATCCTTAGTTTTCATGAATATTTTATAGATCTCTTTTGTAATGGTGAATTATATTGATTCACTAAGAAAGGGAGTTTCTTTTGTAGGTATGGTTGCCGGTCTAGCAAGCTCTTCTTCAGTTCTGTATAGTTCCATTTTGAAATTTGGTTCTGGTCTTCCAATGGATCAAGAAATTCCTTCCCTCAATGTTCCTATGGATGAGGAAGCTATCAGTTGTGAAAACAAATCAGAGCAAGACTTCATTTATAGTTTCAATGGGTTCTAACCACGGGTAGTTGATCTACATAAATGGATCCTTGAGGTATGGAAGCCCATTTTGACAGATGGATGAAATATTTTCCATTTTTTTGGGTTTTTTGTTGTTGTGGTTTTTGACAATATAAAGGACAAGAAGACCATTGCAAAGTTTGGTTGTGGTTTGCGATAGAGATGGGTCATTCATGCAACCCTGGATTCCTACTTTTGATCTAGTAACATCATCAACCTCCAATATTCTAGTTTGGGTAAGGCTTCTGAACCTTCCCTTGCAATTTTAGAATCATCCATCACTTTCCTCTATTGGAAATGCATTGGGAAAGTTTTATTTCCTTTGTCATGAAACTATAAATTTTTTCAAGACTACTTTTGCTCGAATATGTGTGGAGATGGACTTTAACAAGTGTTTTCCCATGGAAAATAATTTGATGACTCTAAACCATGTTTGGGTTCAAACACTAGACTATGAGAACATTTTATTCAAGCATAGAGCATGTTATGAAATGAGGCACATAATTAAATAAGGGCCCGAAGCATTTATAGAATAGAAAATACCGAAAAATACCTAAAGGCACAGACGGTGGGAAGGAGCTTAGGGTATTCACTATACAATATTTCAAGAGGATGGGCTTTAGGATAAGAAAGAACCAAATGTCAAGAAGGAAGAAAATATAGCCAAATAAATTGTATCAATGAAAATAGAATCCTAGTAGGACATAACTAATACTAATGAGCATCCTGTAGACTCAGCAAAAGTAGAAAAACAATAACCCCTCATGGAAAACAAATCCCCTCATGAATCCACAAGAATTATTGATGGAAAAGCATCTCCTTGGACATATCAAGAAAATGAGGAAGAATTCAAATTTCACTTGCCAGAGAATGATATATTGCAAATAAAAGAAAACATGACCTGGACTCAAGTTGGGAGGAAATGAAAATGCATTTTTCCAAGAAAAACAAGATGTCAGACTAAGTCAACAAAAATAGTGAATAATGAGATGTAAATGTATATGTATTTTGGGAGTTTTATGGAGAATATTTACTTGGAAACGGTCTAAAATTTTTGTATCATGGGGAACTCATTTGAGGCTTTGGATTGAGCCCCCATGCTCAATTTAAAACCTCCAAGGAAGATTGGAATATGTAAAGGTTTTGACCTAGTAACCATTTTTTTTAATAATACAATTCCTACCCATTTTCATTGTTATATATATATAGATTAGGGCACTTTATCAATTATTCGGACAAAAATTCTCAAATTTATAATACAAAAATATTAACATCTTATGACCTCAACATATCCATGCTAGAATGAAATTCAATTGGGAAGGATTAACAACCTTTTTTCCCAATCCCAATCTATATATATATATATATATTATATATATATATATATACTTCGCTCAATTGAGATTTCATAATTTCTTCATAGATAGTTAATAATTTTACCATAACGAAAGTGGAAATAATTGTTAGGCTAAGTTAGTGACACTAATTAATATCGATGATTCCTAATTTGTTGAATTCATATTAGAAACAAACTATGTTACAATCCTGTCAACCCAATCATAGGATTTCAAATTTGATAAAAAGAGTAAGGCAATGAAAAAATTACATTGCACAAAAAGGCATTTAATACAATATGCTACCTAAAATTATTTTTATGGACTTCGTGCACCCAAAAAGTAGAAAAAGAAGGCTATGGAAGAAAAGCATGTAGTAATAAATATAATTTATAAGGTGTAAAAAACCATCAAAAAATTATCAATGTTATACCACGAAATATTTTTAATGACAATAGATACCATGCAAATAGTTAATAGCATTGGATAGGAAAGTGTGTGAGAATGGACAATTGCAGGAAATCAATTTTGTGGAGTCGTACATGTGCATAAGAAATGTTGCAGGGAATGGAGATGTGTCTAGGAAGTGTGTGGAGGTAGGAATGGATGTGAATGTGTGGAAGTTGGAGTGTGTGCAGAAGGGGGAGTGTTATGCAGGAGAAGGATGTGCGGAGCTAAGGCATGTTTGGAGTTAAAGACTATGTGGGAGCAAGGTATGCATGAAGCTAAAGTCTACGTGGAAGTAAATTATATGCATAAGTAAAAGGGAAACTATCATTTGACTCCTTCCACAATATTGCATAAGAATGAAGAAGTCAAAATATTTTATGTTTTACTTCGATTTATGCAAAACAAACATAGAAGAAAAATTAGTACCTTCACTTTAAATCCACATTAATTATTTAGTTGGTAGAATATATTAGAATTTATACCATGAAAATGTATGCACGCATGTTCTATAAGTCTCCCCACTTGAAAAATATTACTAACATGTGTGGAGTTAACAACTACAAAAACAACGCACGTGCAGGAAAGTCCATGCAGAAGTAATGCATTAGCAGACATGAAGCATGTGTGGAGGTAAATTGGTAAGTTCCACTACTCCAAACAAGGTGAGACCAAAATGGAAATATTTAATTTCTAATCATGTTGGAAAAGAGTCCGAGATATTTAGACTTGGGTGTAAATGTTAAAGAATAAAGTTATGATGAATAAATTAAGAAAAAGTAATGAATGATTAATTTATCTTCTTCGAAATTTGTCCCAATTATTTAAAGCAGATATGAACTAATATAATAATGCAATTACAAAAATAAAGCAGAGAATTAAGAGAAGTACATGTTAGTGGTTTGTAGATTTCTATGGTGTGGTTTTTATGATTCTGGATTCAGATATTCCACAATCTTCATTTTCATGTCATCTACGTTTGAGTCTAGAACAAGACTCATCCTTAAAACTGATTTGCAAAGAAGAGAAATGGGAGCTATAAATATGGTTTGGAGTGATGTCAAGTTGGAGATCCTACCAGCTGAAGATGAAAGAAAACAATTTTTATATTGCAATTCATTATTATCATTTTGTTATTTAATAAATTATTTATTTTGAAGTTTGTTAATAATGATTTTATGACTTTTTTAAAAAGTTTTTAATGTTGAGTTTATATTATTTTTAATAATATTAAATTAGGATGTTTTTATTATTTATATACCTACCTATATGTTTTTAATTTACTTTTAATTTATTTATATTTTTAATTAAATTAATTTTTTGTTTAATGTTTATTAGAGTTATTTTTCCAATTTACTTCATTATTGCTAGATTATAGATTTATTTAAGCCTATGTTATTAGTTTAATGCTAATATCATGTTATTTAAAAGAGCTAATATAATGTTATTTATTTATTGCTAAAAAATTATTTATTTTAAATCTCCCTGTGATACTTAACTCTATTTTGCTAAAGATTTATGGATTTATGTCTTTTAATTATTGTTAATATATTCCATTATGAGTTTTATTATATTTGATAATCTAATTCATGATATTGTTAATTTTAATGTTCCTTTATGTTTTCAAAATATTGTAATGAGTTTTTTTATTCTTTTATAATTTTTATTTTATTTTTATTTTGGTTAAATAATAATTTCTTTTGTTTTATGTATTATTTCATTAATGCTTAGATTTCTGATTTATTTAAGCCTGTGTTATTAGTTTATTGCTAAAATATTCACCTAAGACACTTAATTATATCTAATGTTAGTCATGTTATTAGCTTGTATAAGAGGTATTTCTTAATAATGCTTAATATTATTTTTAGTGTTATAAGAGAGGTGGAGTTGGTAACCAAGGATGGGTTCTAAGAAGGGAGGGGTTTAAAAAGGGGTTAAAATTCATATGGGGGATCATGAGAGGTTGATAGGGAAATTTTAAGAGGGGAGGGGGAATGTGATATAGGAGATAATTGTGAGGGGCAGGGGCAGAGGATGGGCATGATGAAGAATGGTAAGGTTGATGAGAAGGGTGGGGGGGGGGGGTGGTGCGGGATTTTATTTAATGTGGGGGAGAATTGAAATCCAATTTTTGCTAACTTGCAAGCCTCCATCTCTATTGCGGTTGTGCGGGTGTTTGATGATTTCGAGTGCCTCTCGCACTTTACGCTTGAAATGATGTTTCTCAATGGCAATGATCTTTGTGTCTTCAAGGCAGATATGGTGGTTTGTCTTGTCTACATGCTCAGCTAAAGTTGAAGAATGAGTTCTTTCGTTATGGATATCTACACCATGCTCTTTGACCCTGATCTTGACAGACCTACCTGTTTCCCCAATATAGTGTTCTCCACAAGAGCAATTGATCATATAAACACCTTTCTGCTGGAGGTGCTCTGAGTTGTCATTGACAGATTTCATTCTTGTTTAATGGTCATCAAGAATTTGAATGAAGTTTTGATATCTTTTCTCATGAGAACTTTAGCTAACTTGTGAGTGACTCCACAAATATATGGAAAGTAAGCATTTAATTTTAAATTTTTATTAATAATAATTTTATATAAATTAAAATTACCAAAAAAAATTACGATTTCCACTTTTTCCATAGAATAAATGATGTTAAAAAATAATTTTAATTATGTAGAATATTACATTATTAATTTATCATTATCATTATTAACCAACTAGTTTTATATCACAAATAATTAATTCAATTTCATTACATAAAATATTATAATTTCATATTAATAAAACTATCAAACATATTATTCACATATATTTAATATTATAAATAACCAAGTTATAAAAAATGTGCATCCAACAATAAATATATATGACAAGAATCATCGTAAGTTATATAACGAACATAAAGAAACTTGCATTATTAAAATATCTCAAAGAATATTAATAGGAAGGTTCATTCTTCTTAAAAATACAAAGAATAAATATGATGCAAAGGCAAATTTTCTCACTGATTTTGCATTGCTTTCTTTTTATAAATATGCCAATGACAATACACTAAAATTTGAAAGTTAAGTTACATAAAACATTCATTCTTAATAAAAATATGACAATGTGCTACTTATCTACACATATTTATCTTCACCTTTCTTGTCAATAACGTGAGAGCTTGCAGATACAAAATACATGATACCACTCGGTACAATATAATATCAACTCGAAATGAGGTACTTACAAGATTCCTTATCAAAATTGCTTAGTTGAGTAAGCAAAAGAATGGACTGAATGCAACATTCTTTGTATAACTATATAATTATAGTTTAAAGATTTTTATTAATGATTAATAGTATTGAATTATAAGTTAGTATAAATTAATGATTAGTTTTTATAATAGGTTAACAGTAATGTAAATATGGAAAACAAATAATGTATTAATTTGGAGGGATAATATGATATATTTTCTTAATGAATTTGGTAATGGTGTAGAAGGATGAAATGTAGGAAAATGAATTCATTTTAATTTGAGATGTCTTATTAAGAGGTATATGTTATTTTTCATGCAAAAAAAAATGCACATGTTTCTATTAGCACTAACTTTGAGTATCTAAATAATGGAATTTCCTTGAAAAAATCTATAAAAATTTGAGACCATAATGATCACGCTCATGGTTATTTTTTCAAATTTTATAATATTAATTTTACATTATTTTTAAATTATGATTGTCATTATATCCTTGAAATTATAAGGTGTTCTTTTGCTACCAAGTACAAGGGTCTTAACATTATCAAACAATTTTTTTTAGATTGTAGATCTCATTATATGATATAAATTAATTTTAAATGACTAAGGTGAAAAAACGTTATAGCCTAAATAAAAGAGGTATATATATATGCACACACACACACATTTTATTATCTTAAATTCAAACATATATAGATAAAATATCTATTCGTTTTATTATTAGAAATTCAAACGTTTACATGGATCATACAAGAAATATAAAGATTGATCTACTGCTCTATAAACTAGACAGTTTGAGCTATATAATAAGTGAAGCATTGACAAAAAATCTAAGTAGAATATAGGCCTAACTGAAAGGAAACTGGGCTAAGTGGGGTATAACACTAATAATACTTAATTTATATAAAACTTTGAGAGAAATAATGTCAAAATGGACACTTGAGCCATCCTAAACAACTACAACAACCACTGTACAAGAATCATAGGAATAAAACAAAATGTAAATATTCAAGCCTAAAAGGCCAAGGCTTAAAATGCTAAGACTAGGAACTTGGATGAGCTAGTTTGCAAAGTCATTGGCTGAGAGTTTAATCAAGTGCTCCTACAATTCAACTATTATTGTTGAAGCTAGAACACCATCATGCTTCTTTGCTAACCACAAATAAATTTTAAGGAGAATTTTACCTTGTTTTTCTAGTCTATCTAGATGATCTTGGAGATTTTGATGTTCATCCTCTTGACTTAACAATGCATAAGTTATGAACAACTTTTTATGCTAGTATAATTTTAACATTAAAAAAAAAATTGTATCACAAGTGTGACTCGAACCCACATCTATGATGAAATTCTTTGTTTGAGCCTTGATGTCCTCTAGTTGGATTAGAGTTGTCTCAACTTGGATGCCAGCTTACAATAACCTTATGTGCTTGTGACAATTAAGAGAAGCTTTTTGGTGGAAAGAACAAGTGGCATTTAAGGTAGAAGTTTTGGCATTGGTGCAACATACTGATAGTTGATTGGCATCCAAAATAGGTAAATGACAAGGCCCATTAGTCCACTCTTATGTACATAAAACAAAACAATGTTTTGACCCCAAATTTTGCACTTAATGTTATATTTTATTATCTTAATGATTTCCTAGAGGATTTGATGTGGCTCTCATGCTTTATGTGCTTGAGTATGTTTAATGTGTAGGATTTATAAATATTTTGAGCAAATTCTAAAGAATCTAGCATTGGAGAGATTCTAGGGACTTGCTCCCTGCTATAAGAAGTCTCATAATCAAGTTATCATCATATATTGGTAAGATATCTATCTATTTTATTATTAGAAATTCAATCATTTAAATAGATAATACAAGAAATATAAATATTTCTCTACTAGTCTATAAGCTTAAGAGTTTGAGTTGTATACTAAGCGAAGTATTGGCCAAAAATATGAGTAGACTATAAGCCTAACCTGAGGGAAACTAGGCTGAGTGAAGTATAACACTAATAAGACTTAATTTATAAAAAAATTGAGAGAAATAATGTCAAAATGGAAACTTGAGCCTTCATAAACTACTAGAACAACTATTGCATAGGAATCATACAAATAAAACAAAATATAATTATTTAGGCCTGAAAGGTTAAGACTTAAACACTGAAACTAAGAACTTGTAACAGTATATTTATATGATTGATAATTTTGACAAGGCTTTAGGCTACAAAGTCTATTTTAATTGTTAAATTAGGGTTGGTAAACTTGGGAGACTCTTCATACTATACACACAAGAGTCAAGCTTTTACACTTATTTGAATGACCTAAGTGAAGGAATGCATGTGAATTTGGAATGCAAAGAGAAAATCAACCTACAAACGATACACGACACGCTTACATCGCACCTCAAAAACCTAAAATTTCTATAAAATTGGGTTCATTGTCATTGCGTGTATTTCAGGAAATTCTATAACATTCAATTGTATAACTTACTCTTATCGAAAAAACTGTCAAATTCGATAAATGACTAAATATAAAAAAAAAAAAAAAAAAAAAAAAAAAACATTAATCATGCCACCACACAGGCCTAGAAATAAAATATGACACTTGCTAAGAAATAAAATAACACACATACTTGAAAATAAAATATTTCATTTACTGGCAATGAAAATAAACTAAAATCAAATGCTAAAGAACGACATAAATCTGCTTACAAATTGAACGAGAAAATTATTGTCACAAAGTCGTACCTTAAGTACGCCCCTGAGGACAGTCTGTGCCTATGTGACCCGAGGCGTTCAACGTGGGTGAAAGATTAAGCTTCCAAACTCATACGAAATAGTATAACACAATGTAACAATGCAAATCAAGACAAAGAGCAATATATATTAGTCTGGAAAAATAATAACAGAGTATAGGATCTTCACGGTTGTGTCCACGCTTCAACGCACTAGCATATTCATACAAAAGCATAAGTATTAACTTAGAAGAGTAACAATAGTGATTCTTCTTGTGAACTAACAGCCATCCAAAAATTCCATCATCATTTAATGGTTCTTGTTATTCATGGGTTTTAACACTTGTTCATCGAGCCAACGACAGGGTGGAATCTCAGAAGTCAGTATAATTGTGAGTGCTGGATATATACTGCATACACAACTGACTCAGATGCTAGCACTGGGTCGGCAATACGAGATATCATATGCATTATAAAACAATGGTATAATGAAGTTATAATAGCCTTCACATATGGATGAATCACGTGCATGATCAATTTATCCAACAGGCCTGAAATATCAAATGTCGATGTTTGTGTATATCTCTTTATGGACTATCCTCTCACGGTTGTTTAATATGTACACCTAGCTTCCATGTTTGATTGCATAAATATTCTTGGGTAAAATCCTTTGAACTTGATCCAACCGGTTTGATAATGAAAACTATCTTGTGTGTATCTGGTTGAGATTAGGACAAGGTGGATAAGGCCATCAAAAACCACCTTGTATGTACAAAAGAAACTTGGACACTGATTAGTCACCATAAATTTATTTATTACAAACCCACACACACATATTGGTATTTCTATACAAACATATTCACTAAAATACTTCTTAATAACTTACTGTTGTTGCGACAAACACCCTCCAAAAAATTTCTTACTCTTGAATTATGTAACCTACTAAGGATCTTGCAATCTATTGTCCCATGGTCACTTCGTGGTTGATTAATGTTTTGCAAAGTGTACAAGTCTTCTTCTCAGATCCTAAGTGTCAAAGTCACTTTCTCATAGATGCTCAGTTATTGAAGAATTCATAAGCACACATTTTTTTCTACAAGCTTAGAACTTCATTGTGCAACCCTTGAGAGTAAAGCTTGCCCAAACTCTAGGAATAGAGCTTACACAATGTTCAGTTACAGTGCTTGTGCAATCACTTTTAATAGTAACTATGTAGTCCATAAGAATAGTTCCTAGGCAATATTCAACTCATGCTAACAGCTAGTACGACATATCTTTCGACAATCCCTCTCACTTTGGTTGCAATTGTACTTCTATTTCAGTGAGTTTTCTTAACTATCACTCTTGTGAACCTTTGTTTTCATAAGTTTTGCTTTCACTTTCACAACTTTATTTTTTACTTACTTTCACTTTAAGAAATGTTTTTTTCATGTTAACTTCACTCTGACATATGTTGCTTTCACTTTCTTTAGATCTTACAAGTGTCATTTTCACATTTTCTTACTGTTATAAGTGTCACTTCTAACTATTTCCACTCTTGAATGTGTCGCACTTTGCACGTCACTAGATGCAGTTCTAGCACACTCTTCTACATTAGATGGTCCCATGTATCATGATAATATGCATTAGACGCATCCCTACAGCTTAGCGCACTTTCTGGTCATAGTCGACACTTGTGTTTTAAATGTCACAATGTTATGTTTCAATTGTCACACTTGGAACTAAGTGTCTTTTTTCTATCGTTTCAAGGTGTGATTGTTGATTAGGAGTCCTATGCATTCCTCTAGCTTGTATTAATGGATTTCATGTTGTGATCTATGTTTGAGTCTTGCTTAGATGTATTTTTCCTCTCATACTCCATTGATCCCACACTTAGCCATTTTGGAGCTCTTCTTGGTCCTCCTGCCTAGTGCAAGTTGTGAATGCATTAGCCCACTCCTAACTGATGAGAATTGTCTATTCATGAACCTCATGGATGAAATCTATTCTTCCCATACTTGTGCACTGAGTCTATCTTAAGGTCATCTCCTATGATTGCACATTAAGAGCCTTCAAAACATAGTCACTTAACCCTTGTTGCTTGTATTGAATTACTACACTAAGCCTTGATTAGCTCTGCCTTGCATAGTGCATGGAGCACTTCTAGTTGATAACAAAGACCTTATTCACCCCAATGCAAAAGAAAATTGTGCCATGTAAAGGGCCTCCTTTTACAAGGCAGTGAGAACCCTCTTAGAAAAGTAACCTAATCTCTTGTTCTAATCTCTTGTTTGTCTCAACCAACTGCGCAATCTTCCTTTCCATTGAGTCTCCCTTAGTGCATTGTGCATTTCTAGTGGATATTCAGTTGATGTCTAAGCCACTACATCCCTCAACTACACTAGCATAAGAGCCTACCCCTTAAGCACTATGCAAGTTGCAGTTGCAGTGCCTTGTCTTTCCTTCTTTGTTGACTGGAACCCCTCACTGTATTATGCCCTATTATGTTTGCCTCCCTAGCACATGTCATGGTTCTAGTGGATAGTGCAAATGTTGTACATTGGATAAATCAATGCTCCCCATGTGTTTCACAGCATGGATTAACTACCTCTCATGCATCCTTATCTATGGTGATGTGATCGTTATCTAACAACTATGGGTTTTGGTCTAATGGAAATCATGATTCTCAACAAATGGTATCAAAGCATAAGTCACAAGTTTGATACACACTCAACTTGTGTTGGAGGAAGATACTTTTAGATGTTAGATAAATCAATGCTCCTCGTGCGTTTTGCGACATGGACTAACCATGTCTCATGGATCCTTATCTTTGCCATTGTGATCGTTGACTAACACCTATAGTTTTTGGTCTAATGGTAATTATGAGTCCCAACAACAACCTCTCATAGATCACTTATGAATAGAATTGTGTAGTACATTAGCATGCCCTTCCTTCATAGTGCATAGTGCAGTCTCAGTCAATAAGATATCAGCCCCTATCCACAAGACCTCCCCACTGCCTAGAAACTTGTCCTATCTCTCCTACACTGCACATTGCATAGTTATAATACATAGTGATACCTCACAACAATTACTATGAAGCTCAACTATGTTATCATTATCTTCTTCTCCCTTGAGCTTTGAGCACTGTGCAGTTTCGATCAGCAAGCTCATCACACTATCTCTTACCCATGTCCATTGCATTGGGCCCTAAATATCCCATCCTTATAGTGCATTGTGTATTTCTAGTTGATAGTGGTGCCTTCCCTCAGCCACTATTGAGCTCAATTGCAAATCCTCAACAAGCCCTTCCTCCTTAATCCTTATATAAGCCCATCACAAGTAGCTTCTTCCATGAGCAAAGTAGGGATAAATAGATGATTTCAGGATTAATATTTCCTTATCATGAGTGAACTTCATTGGCAGGTGTACCACCTCAACATGGCAAGATGATGCTCAAGGAATATGTCAAGGAGAAGGAACAAAGAACCACTTGCCGAGAAGAAGCACAAAGAAGAACCATCATGAAGGCATGAAGAGATCCTAAACCATGAGTGAAACATGAAATTTCATGATGATTCAGAGGGTTCCAACATTGATCCAAGACCTTTTAGAGGGTGAAGATGAATTACAAACTAGAGCTATCATCAAGAATGAAAAATTAGTATCAAGAGAATCTTGGCATTGCCACATCATCATGAAGTTACATGTCATCATTGCCAAGTCATGGCCTGTACAAGTGTCATCACAATGTCATATGTGTCAATGGGTCTTGCCACATGATGTGGAATGTAATTATGTATTTTCAAGAAAATGAAAAAATTTAAATGTGTGGAAGTTCAAGAGTCACATTTGGAATATGAAAAGTCACATGTGGACCAAAGAGTCTATAGAAGTTCAAAGGTCACTTACGATTCCATGGGTTATGAGGGTAACTCAAGAGTCATAGAAGACATGAAAGGCCATTCCTCTTGTTATAAATTCACCCTCATAATTCAAGCAAATGGATTTTGGATTCTTAGAATTTGGAGAGCTAGCCTTTACTTCTCTAGCTTGGTGTAGGAAAGAGGATCATTCCTTGGAGAAGCAAGAAGTGACTTGATACTCCACTATAGGAGTTAGTATCTCATCATTGTAACTATGTACTTGAATTTTTCATTTAATAATCAAAAGATCGTTGAGCCAATGCACTTTCATGCATGTATCATGAATGTTGTAAGACTATTCTTTGGATATTTGTGGTATATACTAAAGAAATTGAACTACTTCATTGGCTTTTGTGCTTATCTTGTTGAAAGTGTGTTGTATTTGCTTTAATGATCATTGTGTTTATGTGAACTACTTCGCTAGATAACTAACGAGTCTTTTCCTACTCTCATGTGCCTATCTTAGGATAGTACTATTACTTTCCTTCTAGAGACCTGCTCTTGTCTCCCTTATCATGAAGGCCTCCTTTTACACATTACAATTGGTGTTTTACATTATCAACTAGCTTGTTGATTTCAAAGGTTATGATTTAATTTCTTATGTTACCCATTGTATCCAAGGAAAACCTTGATTTATGGTGGCCAAGCCAATACTTTGAATGGGGCTCCTAATCCAAACGGTGTAAGGTCTCATTACGATTTCAGATCGAGGATACCTCTTGTATTTGGCAGTATCAAACACCATCAACACAACTCTTTAATCTTAATTCAAGAAAAATAAATAAAGTACTTAAACAAATGCATGTATATATATATGTAATCATGAATAATGAGAAATGTAAGTGATCAGAGATGGAGAATGAAGGATATATAGGAAAAAATATGTTTTTTAATGAGAAAAAAGGGAGGCCAATTTAGGGAATAATCAAACTAGATGAATCGACTTGGTGGATTCATTAGTTGAGAGTTTAATGGGGTTCTGTTACAATTCAATTATCATTATTGAAGTTAAAACACTGCAATTCTTCTATTCTAAACAAGAATAAAGCGTAAGGAGAATTTTACCTTATTTTTCCAGTCTATCTAGATGAGATCAAAGCTCTTTATGTTCAACTTCTTGACCTTAGAGTGCATGAGATATGAACAACTTTGTATGTTAGTATATTTATATCTTTCAAAAAACATTTGTATCACAAACATGAATCGATCCCACATCTAAGATGAAAGCAATGTAAACTTTGAAATGGGAACTATAAACTCAAAACGAGAACTCTAGCCAATTAAATCCCCCAAAAACATGAAAAATGAACTCAAAAATGAAAAGTGTTGATGCTAGAATAACACTTTTTTTTTCTAGGGTAAATTTTCAACATGTTTTAAAATTGGTAATGAAAACTATTTTTTTGTGCAAAAATTGTGCAAAAAACACCCTGAAAATGAAAAGTGTTGATGCGTTGATGTTGAAATAACGTTTGTTTTTTTTTCAACAATAAATTTTCAACATTTTGAAAAAATGGCACAAAATATTTTATTATGACTCCGAAAAACATTAAAATTTCAAAAGAATGATAAAAACAGAAATTTAAAGAAAAAAGACAATGAAAAAAGAACAAAATTTAAAAAAAAAAAAAACAAAAAGTAAATAAAATAATATAAAAAAAATACAAAACATAAACAAAAATAACTCAAAAAACATCAAATAAAATAAAAAAAAAAACAAAACAAACAAAAGCAAAACAAACAACCTAACACAAATTAAAAAGTTAAAATAAAAATAAAACAAATCAAATAAGTAAATAGTAATAAAACTGTTTCAAAAACAAAACATAAAAATGTAAAAAGAATAATTATATTGTAACAATAAATATATAAAATAAAAGAAACCTATTGAAAAAAAAAAAAAGAGAAGCGTAAAAGTTAACCAAAGGACAAAAAAAACGAAACAATTTAATAATTCATAAAACAACAATAAAAACAAAACTATTAAAAAAAAATTAAATTAAATTTAAAAAAATTAAAAAACAAAACAAAAAAAATAACCAAATAAATCATAATTAGAAAAAAAAGAAAACATAATAATTAATTTAGAACAATTATCAACATCTAAAAAAAAAATTATATAAAAACTAAAAAAATAAAAAAAGTTTGGAGAACCCGGACTGAATTAATGTGAAGAGATTTTAGCCCTCTTAGGGCCCGGGGGGCGCGCCCTGGTCGAGTGGCTCACTCGCCCAGGGCCGAGGGCGGGGGGCGCAACTCCACCGCCCCAGGGCTGCGCCCCAGCCCCACCCATGCCCCCGCCTTGCTTTGCCCACCCAAGGTCGTGCCCTCGGGGCACCGCCCATGGCCACACCCCCCGACGCCTTGGAAATGCTGAAGTCTGATATCAAACTTCATCCCTGCCCAGGGGCCTCGGGGGCGTGACCCTAGGTGGGTGGAGTTGCACACAGCTCCACCTGCCCACAATCATGCCCCCCCGAGCCCTTGGGCGAGGCTGAAGAATTGGATTTCAACCCCGCTTAAGGGCTCGGGGGAGCGCAACCCTAGGCAAGGCTAAAATCTTATTCTCAGAATTAGAATTCAACCCCACCCAACTTCATTTTTTTTTATCTTTGTTAATAAAAATTTGTTAAGTTTTTTAATACTCTTTTTTAAGATTTTATATTAATGTCTAAAAATTTAATTAATATTTTTAATTTGTTTTTTATGTTATTATCATCTTTTATAGTCTCTTTTTTTTCAATTTTTAAATTTAATTTTAATAGTGTTTTTTATTTTCGTTAGTTTGTTTTATTTCGTTTTAAATTCTCATCTAAAACTATTTTAATTTTTTTGGTTTATTCTATTTATTTCTAAATCAAGTTTGTTTCTGTGTTTTAAATAATTATTTAAAATTGTCTATTTTTTATTTTTAATTTATATATATATAAATATAATATATATAACTTCCAATTCTTCTACTCGTTAAACAATAAATATTTACATTTTGTCATGTTTTTTTGTCTTTTTTATATATATTTTGTATATTTGCTTCCTTAAGTAATCAACATTTAAAAAAATAATGGACATATAATTTGAAGTGTCAAAAAATTAACATTGAAAAAAATATCCATTAATTACATAGAAAATTAAAAGTGTCCAAAAATAATTCCTCTAAAAAAAGGTTATGCTGCATCAACACTTCAAACAGCATGAAAATCAACTACATTTAAAAACAAATATTTATATTTGATACATAAGAAAATTTAAAGTGTCAAAAATATGCTCCGAAAAAAAAAGTGTATTCTGAATCAACGTTTTTCAAAATCGGATGACTTTTTTGCTATGTCAAAAAAATGGGTGATCGTATCAGTTCCTGTTTCAAAGTTTAGATTGTTTAAAATTATTTGTCTAAGCCTTGATGTCCTCTAGTTGGATTAGAGTTGTCTCCGCTTG
The DNA here is from genome assembly GCA_000404065.3 of Pinus taeda. NCBI lineage: Eukaryota > Viridiplantae > Streptophyta > Pinopsida > Pinales > Pinaceae > Pinus > Pinus taeda. Next base: position 44,365 of record APFE030084638.1, read on the forward strand.
GAAGCTAACTTATAATAACCTTATGTGCTTGTGACAATCAAGGAAAAATTCTTGGTGGAAATAACAGGTGGCATCTAGGGTAGCAATTTTGGGATGGTTGCAATGTAGTGATACCTAACCTCAATGGCTAGAGAGGAACCATTGAAGTGAAAAGGGTCCCATAGTATAAGGCACAATAGAAAGAGGGAAGGGGATGAACTGGTAAGGTGAAAAGCAAGAGAGGTGAAAGAGTAACCATAGAATTAACCTAGAAATTCATTTTATTTAGAAAGAAAAAGGTACACCATAATGCTAACATGCTTTTAATAATGGATGTTATTAGTTCTAAGCATTGGTACCATTGGTATGAGGTCAATTATGCATAGGGTTAGGCATCATTTAAGCTAGAAGATTGACGTAGGCTTAGTCTTGCTCATTAAAACTTCTGGTCATCTCATCCAATTGATCACCATGCTCTTCTAATAAAGGTAGTTTGAAAACCATGAGGTACATTAGTCATTGTTTCATGTGAAGTGCTTACATTCAACATTTTAGTCATCTAAGTAAGGATCATGGGTTGAAATCAGATAATGGATCGTGATTCTTGGAATTATATGTTTCACATTATTTCACCTTGGTTGTCATCCTTTCCTCTTAATCCAGTGTGAGCACTTTGGGGCCATTATTTTTTCTATCTAGGAGGGGCACATATATTAGGCCTTGATAGAGGTTGTATATCCACATCCTTCACTACTTAACATTTTCCATTTATTTCCAATCCATATTTCCTTATTTTACTTGGTTATTTCGAACCACTCATATTGGCTCCCTTATTTCCTCATTCTATGAGAAGAGTGGATTAGAAAATGTCTATACTTTGATACAACTACAAAAAATAGAAAGAATAAAAGCATACTCCAATTGCTAAAATGGAAAAAGAAAATGCTACTATGCATTAAAATCTAGTTTAACTTCAGGTCTACCCCATCAATGTTTTAGTCATCTGAGTAAGGATCATGGATTGAAATCATATAATGCATCATGATGTTTGGAACTTATATATGTTTCCTTATTTCACCTTTAAAGTGGTCATCCTTTCCTCCTAGTCCAATGTAAACACAGTGGGGCCTTTTTTTCATTATATATGAGGGACATGAATAGGAGGTGTTGATAGAGGTTGCATGTCCACATCCTTCCATACTTAACATTTTCCATTTATCATTGATCCATTTTCCTTTATTTTATTTGGTTGTCATCATTCACTCATACTAGTTCCCTATTTTCTTCATCCTATGAGAAGATGGGTTTGGAAAATGCCCATATCTTGATATACTTGCAAAAAGGGAAGAAATTAAAAGAGTATGACAATTTTTAAAATGAAAGAAAATGGAAAGGGATGAACTAAAATCCAATCTAACTTGACATATACCCTTTCAATGTTTTATTCATCTATGTAAGGATCATGGGTTGAAATCAAATAATAGATCGTGTTGCTTGGACATTATACATATTTCCTTGTTTTCCTTGGTGGCCATCCCTTACTCCTAGTCTATTGTAACCCCTTTGGGTCCTTTCTTTCAATATCTAGGAGGGGCATGATTAGTAGGCCTTGATAGAGGTTGCATGTCCACATCCTTACATACTTACATTTTCCATTTATCATTGATTCATTGTCCTTTCCTTTATTTGGTTGTTATTAGCAACTCATATTAGTTCCTATTTGCCTCACCCTATGAGAAGAGGGGCTTGGAAAATTCCCATACATTGATACAACTATAAAAAGAAAGAAATCAAAAGCATATGCCAATTGTTAAAATTCTAAAAAAGCTGCAAGGGATGAATTAAAATCCAAATTAAATTTAGGTTTATCCCCTCATGTGAGGCCATCACCTTAGTCCCATGCATATCACACATAGCAAAGTAAAAAGTATTTAAAGAAATATCCCAACCCCTATGAGTGATAAAATACCTATACTAAAATGCATTGAAATGAAATGAAATATTTCTGAGAAAGCCAAATCAAAGCGAAGAAAAGGATAAATAAAGGGAATAAAAAGTAGTGTCTAACAAAGGGTAGCCCAAGCAATGGAAGCTCTCTCTCCACAAATGCACTCCTTAATGATGGTCTTTCATAACCCATGTATAATACTATGACACCTCACATGAAGTACACCCCAAACCATATCACTTGTCACTCACACCTATTGATTGAAGGGTCGACCTAGGAGCTATTCTTCCCCTATAGCTGGGAGCATCTAATAGGAGCATTTAGAGATACTCCCATACCTAAATATGGAAACTTGTATGAGTTATTAGGTTAGTGTGAATTTTGAAGAAGATAATTTATTGATATACTTACATAGATTTAACATTGAAGATGGGCCACCTGTTATGCCTGACTAAATCTTATTTCGATGTTAGTTTCTCTTACTTGATTGCTTAATCTATCACTTGATTATCATTTAGACATATCCATGGTCCTTTGGATGATGTTGAGGATGTTTCAGTAATAACTATTGGATACCCTTTGGAGGGCCTTCCACTGTAGCTTAGACATTATACCCATGTTGATGGATGTTGATCTTGATGATGACTTAAAATGCATCTTGAGACACTCCTCCACCAACAAAATCTTGGATGTTTCTCATTAGATCTAGGGACCACTCCCATATGATTATCTGTTCACTTATTATATAGCCTAGGGCTTGAAGATGATTACATGAGCTTGGTAAAGCACCTTTTGACAATGATACATAATATTTGGTGAGGATACATGCCCGTTTAACTATTCATTACAACTCTTGATGGAGAGTCATGTATTTCTAGTATAACATCACCTTTCTAATGCCTATACACTCACATTGGGGTATTTTTCAAGGGTTTTTTCATGTTTTAGAATTATACTTTCACATTTAAGGCTATATTGGGGGTTGGATTAATGACCTATCAACCTTATATCAAGGAATTTTCATGTTGTAGGGGTTTGTATGCAAATTTGAGGCTAGAAATTTCTTCCCTCATATAAATAGTGGATAACTTGGCTAATTTATTCATTGTAATGCTTGATAGAGATAAAAGTCTTGAATTAACACTCTTTTCTCTAGTTCTTTATGGAACACAAGTTGAGAAACGTTTTGGATGTGGATTTGATCCTTTTTCATGGATGGCTACGATGAATCTTTGATGAATGCATCGTAAAACAACTCAACTAATATGTTTTATCTTGGTTTTATGTTTATTGGATGGATGTTGCATGCATTAAGCATGTTAACATGGTATTTGTTTCATGATCCTTGTTGAACTATTGTGTCTTCCAAGAATTTGATGAAGTAGCATGTTAGCTTCTTCCTTACTCTATCCTTTAGAATTGAGATCCTTGATTCAAACCATAGGGTAAATATTTTATATCCCTAGTTCTTTTTATTCTTATTTGTACTTAAAATTTCCCATAAATTGGTATGTTACTAAACTCAAATAGTCATAGATTGAGCAAGCAGTAGTCCTTTCTTTCCTGTCACAATATTCCAAATCCTAAAATCATTTTCTTAATATTTCAAGGGTAATTTTGGGCCTATCTATAGAAAAATCATATGTTTTTAACATTTATTGACTTAGGATTAGGAGTTGTATGAAATGCATTGAAAAAGTAAAAATTGCATTTTATGTTCATTGTTTGGCCCTAAATTAGGGTTGACATCTATGGATTAAGAGTTGTTATACACCTTTTGAACCATATAAAATTGTCGCAAACTATTCTCATGTTTACTCATAATTTTATCTTTCATTTCACATTTTATTATGATAGTTTAGGGTGCTAAATTTAATGTTGTTAGAAACTATTGTATTGCTTCAAACTTTGATTTAAATATCTAGTTTGTGACAACAAAGTGTAATATATTGAGTGTGTGTGTTTAGGAACCTATATTTTGCCTCTATTAGTTGACCTAAGATTTTATATTGAGCCATAGGAACATTTGAACTCAATTATAGAAATTACTCTATAATCCACCTTAAACCCTAATTTATTATTCTTATCCTTGGGTGAACATTATTTAGAACCCTTAGGGGGAACATAGCTTAAGGTAATTGGGTCATTTTATTGCTAATATCTACTATGGAATCCTCCCTTACATTGGATTTTTTCCGTCACTAAAATGAGGGGATTTTTTGTTGAGTTAACAATGGTGACACTCCCATTGATGTACTTGATCTAAGTTACCTGGTGAGTTTTTTCACTACGTTGCTATATTTTGTTGTAATAGGGAGTAAGGGGGATATAATGGTAGAGGTGAGAGAGAGATCAGGGGAGATAGGGAGAGGGAGGTTAGGAAGAGTGGGGTGGGGGGGGG
>APFE030084638.1:54302-90100 GCA_000404065.3 Pinus taeda
CCCCAATTTTCTTGGGGGGTTTTCAAGGGAGTGGAAGCCCCCCTACATGGAGGTTCAAGTGTGGCTCCCTAAAAAAAGAATGGGTCATCTTTTGTGTCTATTTTTGGAAATTTTAAACACAGATTTCAATTTTAGCAGTTTTGTGGCACATGGTGATTCAACCCATGGTTTTCTAATTCCAGCTAAGGAGCTACCATCGTATTCTAATCAAAATTAATGAATTGGCAATTTATGGATGTCGCGAGATATGCATATTCTATTATATTGTTGTAAAGAAAAAATATACTAAAAATTAATTTTTGTTTTATGGGTTTGGGTATATATGGTAAAATATCTATGTTAAGGTGTGTGTTCCACTACATCTTTTCTATTTTACTAAGAATATATTTGTACGAATTAATTGTATAGAGTTAATACCTACAAGGGAGAGATATAAGGGGAGAGGGAGAGAGAAAGGGATATGGAAGAGAGAGAGGGGGAGATGGGGAGAGAGAGAGTAAATGAAAGGTGGAGAGGGAGAGGGAGAGATAGTAACGAGGTAGCGAGAGAGAGATGGAAGAGGATATAGGTAAATAGGTAAGTGGGGGGATAGTGGGGGAAGTAGAGAGAGGGAGAGTTGGGGAGAGGGGGAAAATCAAGGGGTAGAGAGTAGGTGGGGAGGAGAAGTGAGTGAAAATGGAAAAGAATGAGAGGAAATATACATAAGGGAAGAGAAAGATGGGTACAAAGGGAGGCAGGGTGAGAGAGAGTGGAAGAAAGAGAGGGAGCATGAGAGAGAGTAGGAGATAAGGAGGAAGGGAAGGATGGATGGATAGAGTGAGATAGGAATATAGAGATGGGAGTAAGAGCTTGAGTGAACATGAGATGAATAATGGGATAGAAGGGGCGTAGCTAAGAGAGGTAAAGAGTGAAATAGGGGGAATAATCGGGTAGGGAGAGAGAGGGACAAAGGGGGGTAGAGAGGGGGGGATTTATATAGAGTAGAATAGAGAGGAGGGAAGGTGAGAGAGATTATGAGAGAGGGAGAGAGTAAGGGAGGGAAGAACAAAGTAATATAGAGAGATACAAAGATGGGGGTAAGAGCATGAGGTATATAGGGAGATATATATATAGAGAGAGAGAAGGGAGTGGGAGAGAGTGAGAGAGGGAGGGGAAGAGAGTGAATGAGTGAGAGGATGGGAGAGACAGATAGAGAGAAATAACAGGGGGTAGGGGAAAGTGAGAGTGTTGGGTTGTGTTATATTCTTTCCATGACTAGGTTAGAGGGGGGCGAAGCCCCCCCTTTGTTGTGCCGATTACGTAGCAGGGGGGTCACAAGGGGTTTGAGGGGGGCGGTTAGCCCCCCTCTATAGGGTCTGGGGTAGTGCCCTAGGGAAAATTGTTTTGGACCCTATATTAGGTGGGCAGACCTTGTTATTGGGAAAACTAGTGTCCATTCAGAGCTACTAGTCCCACTAGGGCGGGTAGCTATCTTAGAAACAAAAAACCAAAGTAACTTGTGTTTTCCTCTATGAGAGATAGATGAGAGAGAAGTCGAGAGTACCAACCTCAGTCTTTCACTAGTCTCCTTGCTTGTTTCCTCTCTCCCTTGATAGAACTTTTGCCACTCCTTCCTCACTTGTCCCACTCCAAAGAACACCTATAGAGTCAAAGCAACAAAATACCATCAAAGCATAGAGATCTATAACCATAAAAAATATAGGATTAGATGTATATTAACCATACAAATGCATACACAAATACAAGATTCAAAGATATACAAGCATATGGAGGAAAACTCAAATAGCTTTATTGATAGAAGTAGTAGACGAGAGGATTACAACCAAGCTGTCTGATCTAGTGCCATCCTCCTAGCATGAAAGCCCTCTTCACCTCATGAAAAGATAGATCACCCAACAATATAATGTTGCATAGAGAAACCAATAGCACTTCCTCACAAAATACAAAATTCCAGCCTCCAGATCTCTAGGATGAGGGATCCATATATAGATATTTACAGGTGGGTGAGTCAGATTTTGGGATTTTGATTAGTGTCAGTTCACTGATAGTTCTTGGTTCCACTTGGAGATTTCATGATCTCTTACTCATCCCTAGGCGAATTCAGAGAGGCAAGTGTCACAGGGGAAGTTTCTAGAATATTCCCTGGGTTTCCACTTAGCAAACTACCTCTACCATTTGTCTACTCTCACTCCTCGCACCCTATAGAAGGGCTTTTCAGTATGCATTGCACCCTTTGTGTGTTGCAAGTGAGATGCATTGCACCCTTAGCATGGAGCAGTTTGTATGGTCCTGTTTTGACCAGTTCCGAGTAGTTTTTCAAGGATAACTTTTAGGAAATGATGTAATCATCTGACCTTGTTCCTTTAGAGTATGAAACAACACTTTTAAGGGTTTAGAATCCCTTGGTTTATGGACATATGTGATTGGGGTTGCAGTGCCCAAATATTTCTATAACAGTTGCCCCCTAAAGCATGAGGTCATAAATCTTCTGATGTTGAGTGAAATGCTTTATCATGAGGATCCGAGGTTTTTCGAACTAGAAGGTGAGCTGTAATAAGATACAATAAAATAAATTATCTTCATAATATTTTCATGATCTAGCTAAGGCGGGCATTCCCATGCTCAACTTTATAAATTCATTTTCATGCACATAGGACAGACACCGTCTGTTTGGCAAACTGATGATTCTGGTAGAGCCATCATCCCTTAGCTTGGATGATTATCTATGTAGCTATGATGTACATTTGATGTTTTTATTTTCCTAAATAGATCGCAGCCCAGATGGATGAAACTAGATCTGGGGTCTTCAAACTTGTTCAATCTTCGCTCGGAGTACAAGTCAATCCATGTGAAAAGATGTTCTGATGTCGAACATGGAAAGACATCGCCTGCTTACCAGCCAATAATGTAAGTTGTTAACAGGTGTGAGAGGAATCACCAATAATGATAATGACCCTCAAGGTATTGTAGTACAATTCACGTGGTGTGAATACATGAGTTGATGTCAAACACCACACAAAATCTTTCGGTCGAATGCCATTCATGTAAACCTATCACCAGAAGTGAGAAACTTTCCATTGAGGCATGCAAGCTTCAAAGTACTGAAAGGGTTGTTCCTAGGTTAGCTTCTTGGATAATGAGTTGATGTCAACAAGAAGTGAATTGTTGTAGGAGGGCCTTAATGAATCCCACATCTACGACACAAAATGGAGCAAATGATTTTGTGGAGGTGAAACGATCTGATGATACAAGGTTCAGGGTGGCAGTCATGAAAGAATGAAGCATGAAGGTATTGTAGCAGATGAGATGTTAGTCGGGTTGGTGAATTCTCTTAGTGACTTCTCTTGAACATATCGACAACACTGAAATGGATTGGTAGCATTAACCCCATAAATGGATGGTACGGAGGACAAATGGTGATATGACCGGTGAATGAAATAACCCATCCCAACTCAATCATGGTGATAGAGTGAAAGTGTCATGTTCAAGAGTGACCTACTACCAATGAAGTTCTTCAAGTTTTCTTCCCAATTTTTTCCCCAGTCATTACTGACCAGTACCTCTTTATTTTTGTCAAGCTTGAGGAGGATAACATATGCTTGTTATATAATTTGCCCTTCAGGCAAACCTGTCACTATGTTTTAGTGAGCCTAGCAACAGTGAAACTCGCTCTTGTATTCATGGACAAGTTTGTCGCTATTGTTTTAACGAGTTTAACGAGAAAGATAACTCAGTCCTTTTCAATTTTAGAGAGTCTGAAAAGAGGTGAAAAGGAAACTCCAGTAGTCCTTTTTCATAGTATAATACCTTAAGTCTGAAAAAGTATAAAATAATATGAAAGGGATGACTTTTCCAATCACTTTAACGAGCCGAAAAAGACAAGCACTCGATATTTTTGTGTAATTATCCCTTAGGTCCAAAAAGATTAAAATATAGAGGGATGGCACTTCCAATCACTTTAACAAGCTAGAGAGGCCAATTGCTCGGCAATCTTTTTATATTTTATGAGTCTAAAAAGAGCTTAAAAGAGATTCATCTTTGAGGAATGAGAGATATTTTCAGGTAGCAGCTAGTTCCAAGTAAGGTTTGGAACTTCTCCATCGCAGCAGTGTAAAGAAGGTGGCTAATAGAATCACTCATCGTAGTTGTTCCTCAAAAGGGTAAACAATCAAGTGGAGGCATATGATCGGCTAAAAGGTGGAGGTGATGGTAAGAACATGACCAAGGCTCAAAAGCTGATAGCGATGTGATCATAAAGGTTATTTACTGAAAGGTGGGTTCATTTTTTAATGAGTTTAAACTCTCGAGGAACATATGTTCATCGCTAGGTTTATTTTTTAACGAGCTTGAACTTCACGTAAACCTGCTTCTGCCAGTCATATAATAAGGATGTTTCTCATCAGTAGGTTCATTTTTTAGGGAGCTTGCCCCATGCGCAACTTTGCTTTGAAGCCTTTAGTATGCAAGCTAGGAATGACCAACCTACAAGGTTAAAGGGTTGAGAGCCTACAAACTAAGAAAATATAAGGTCGTTTTTCACTTGCATGCAAAAGGTTTACATGCCCCTAGGTATAAAGTAGAGTTTCTAGGTTACCATATGGAAGTTCTTGCATTTGCAAGATTGTTTTGTCTGCATTTGCCGACAAAACACTTCCTTGGCTCTGTCCATCGAAATAGACAAAGGTGAAAGGGCTGAATCGACTTCCAATCACATAACCCTTGACAAGGGAATCCTATTCCAGTCTAATCCCATTTTCCTAAATGGACGGGTGTGTCAAACTAGTCATATATCCTACGTAGAAACCTACCTTATATATGGGGTTTTCCTGTCGAAGCAGACCATGGTGCATGCCCCCTGGGTTTAGTCACATTCACCGAATCACTCACGCTCATTAGGTGGATTGACTGGAGGTTGATGAGACATTCCTTGTGAAAATATACTAGTTAGGGATGGTACTTGACTAGTAGCTGTGTTTGAACCAAGGAATGAAAGCTGGTCTATGAGCCGGACCACTCTGCCTTCATGCGGAAAACACATCACTCGAAAGAGTGAGGAAACAATTGCTCCCATGCTATAAATGTAGTCACGCCCAAGGAGTAGATTGTAATCTAATGGCCCTTGGACTACCATCACGTTTAGATGAATGGTTTTCCTTCTCAAAGTAATAGTCACATTTGGAAGGATCCCTAATGGTCGACTGGTTCCTTTGTTGAAGCCTGACAGATTTTGAATCTCAGGCAGAAGCGATGGCGAACCAAGCGCTTTCCAAGCAGTTGAGGAAAGGATACTCACAGAAGCCCCTTCATCTATGATAGTGCCAGCGATGACCATTTTGTAAGCTTGTACTATGATTCGAAATGGTATATTAGATGGTAGGCGGGGTCTCCCTAGTAGATTCTAATCGAAGGAAACAACTAGATTGCTTGGAGGAGGGACCGAATAGATGCCGGATGAATCTCTAACAAAATTCCTTCCTACAGTAAAGGAACGAGTAGATTTCCCCCAGGTTCATCAGATTCTGTGTTGGAAAAAATAATTTGAATAATGTCATCCTCATTCTCTTTGGTGACTGTATCATCTGAAGGTGGACCTTCTAAAGACAAGACTGGGCCGACTGCCATCTCGACCTGTTAACTTTGGTCCGGTGTGGATTCAAAGGGTTTATCTTCAATGATAGGTGTTTTTATCTCAAAATCTAACCCTGGAAGGCTACAGACTAGGAATACCTCAAGTAACTATTTCACACCTACTTTGGGCTGAGGCTTAGCCTCCTCAACCTGAGAGGGCTCTCTCAAAAGGGTTAATGATTTTGATTATAGTTAAGATGGATAACTCTTGTGAAACAAATGTAAAAATATGAATGGTGGAAACACATTTAGCAACTATCCATTGGGCTTATGGAGTCAACATCATTTCAGTATACAATGGTATTAACCTTACATAGAAGTCAGGGCATTCGGCATTTAACATATTCAGAACATACCAACTCAAATAGGACCACACAGTCTATGAATGTATACAGGAAGTTAGAGCACCTCAAGTGAATTCTAAGTGATTACACATTCATACCACTGAAAATATTAGGAAAAGAACAATACCACATATTCTGAACATCAAATCCCTCATGAATCCTGAGAAGCAAAGCCAAACTTGTATTACCAAAACAAAGTATTACATAAGCCAAATATCAAAGTTTTTCATAAATTTTCCAACCCTTATTGCATTGCTGCTCCAGCTATATATAGAGTTCTTCTATCTGATCAAGATTCCTCCTCAAGCATGAGGGAAACTCGAAATCTACTTCTAATGACACCTAATCAACTTTTAACTACCTCTTAAATGTAACAGACTTCAACTAAACTTTCTAGAGATCTAAATCAAGTACGATTCTAACACCATGTTATGCTAATAAAAGCCCTGGCTATAACTGTTCTCGTTCTTTGACATCTGGTTCCTTTCAGTTTGGCAGTAATGAGTGTTCAAGGTTCCATGCTGGTCTTCTATGCCACATCCTCTCCATTGTCTTGAAATATAGGAAACTACCCTTGTGTACCATTCTTTAGTTTTCCTCAAGATGTTCGGATTCAACAAAGTGCATCCTTTATCTTTTAATTACCCAAAATGGAGCAGACTGCCATGTCCTTGATGTGTTGTCCACCGTTTACATGCGTGAAAGCCAAAATTCTTGCAAACTGTTCTAGATATCCTGAAGTGTGGTAAATATACTCACTTTATGACAAAAATCCAAAGCTCGGTTTGTCAAGTTGAAATCTCTTAGATATTTTGTGTATGACCAAAATTTGTTTTGGAAAGATGTAGGAGGGATATTATTAAACTACCCCATGAAGAAGTACTGGAAGATATCTTTTATAATCTTCAGGCAGAGGAAAAGGTTGTTCAATTTTGTGATTCCTTGCAACAGCTTGCATCAATGAATGATCATAATAAGGGGTAAAATTACATTGTTTGTGGGCATCATTTAGAAAAGCAGTTGGATAGCATATCAAAGGAATTTTGTGTGGCTGAGGATCAGTTGTTTGAAGATATAGAATGTTATGATGATCATCAAAATAACCATGTCCTCTTTGACCCTATAAATGAATACATGGAAAAGTTTTGCACATCAGTATTTCATTTTCATTTACATGATGAAGATCATATACATTATAAGTTGATTTTGTCATCTCACTATCATGGTTATTTTAAGGTTGAATGCAATCAAGAGCCTCCAATATCAGATAAGACAAATGATTGGCTACATTGGAAATTTCACATTGATTGAGCTGAAAGAAGTTTGAATTGATAGGGTAGGTAGGTAGGAAAATGAAAATAAGCTCAAGGTTGACTGAGCATTTTTCAGTAGATATAGATTTCTTTCTCCTACAGTGATCATCAAGCTTAAGCCTGAGGTGAAGGCCCAAGAATCTTGAAGGGGATGGTTGTCAAGCAAATCTACGTTTGTTGTGAAGAGGACAAAGCACTGGACCTGGATGTTCTTAGTGTACCATGGGGGCACACTATCCCAAGTGGAGCCACCTGTTATCACTCAAGAAAAAATATTTTAAATTTTGAACATTAATTTTTTAAATTTGTCAAAGGGTTGGTGTCAGTTTTGGGTCTAGTCTTTTCATCTTATTTTAGAGTCTTGTTAAGTCCTAGGAGTCTTGTTGGTATGTTTAAATAAAGGTAAACGCTCCGTTTTCATCCATCATTGGTCTCACATCACACCTAAGCTCCATATGTCAATCCTATTTCAAAGTTCTTATGCGCAACGAAACTGTCTAGGTGTTTTCGTAGCGCAAAACCCAGTCTAGGCGTTTTCGTAGCGCAAAACCTAGAATTTGCACTGGCTGCGCTATGAAATCAGGGATTCATGCAAATCCATGTCAAATGTCATCCAACTGTCAAATCTACTAGAATTTGTTATATTTTCATCATAAATTGTCAATCCATACACCTTGCCTATCACATTCAACTGCTCATTCTTATCATTAGGTTCGTTAGGTGTCTTGGTGCACTCAAGTTTCAAATTTCAAAAAATGATCCAAGTATTTTTAGTTATGATTATGTATGGGTTCATCTATGAGAAGAAAATTGACAAGCACTTAATCAGAATTCTTTGAAGTCCAAGTGAAGTAGCTTCCCTTTTCATTTCAAGCGAGGCAATGATCGAGATTAAGATGGTGCAATCTCTTTCAATTTTCATCTTGTAGGAATTCCATGGAGTTGTTTATAGAAAAGATGGATCATAGGTCAGGTAGGTGTCTAATGTTGAACAAGCTTTCAAACAAGTTGGTTGTTGGAGATTCTGCGAAAAACTTCAAGGAGGTCACATGCAAGTCACCAAAGAATTTTCTTCCAATTTCACATGATTTAATTCAAAGGTTGGAGTGCTTGAATTACCAATCTCTCCAAAGGTTATATCTGCAGCCACTGAAATCCCAAGAAAGACAATTTTAAAAAAGAAAAATATATGTTTTTGACTCACACAACAGTTTCGTAGCGCGCTACGAAACTGCTGAAGGTGACAGTTTTGTTTTCGAGGATCCACCTTGAAAGAAAGAGAGGATTATTTTGAAAAGGATGTTGTTGTAGAGGTGTAATAAGATCACTTGAGAAGTTTGAGCCCTAATCAAAAGGTAAATTCAATAAATGAAGACATATACACATACCAAACCATGTGCTACGAAATCACTGGAGCGGCCTTTTTTAAGAGAAAAACTGTTTTAAGTAGTCAACTTCCAGGGGGTCTCTAGAGCAACTGAAAGAATATTTTGGAAAATTGAAAGAAATTTTTATTCATAACATACTGAAATAGAAAAACCTCTTTCAATTTCTTAAAATTAATTATGAGCTGGGATAAACAGGTGACTAAACGTGCGCTACGAAACTGCTGTAGGTGCAAGTTTTTCACAGGCATATTTCTCTGTTTTACACCTGTTTCTCAAAGACACATTCTGGGAGGTAGGGAATATGTTTCAAAAAACCAAGAGCGGTTTTTGTTCAGAATGGATTGGTTCACAAAATCCTCCTTAATTTTTTCCAAATACGTTTTTTGTGAGAAATTATGAGCTCTGTCCCAAGACCCATTTTTCAGCCAAAACAGAGCAAGGGACAATCTCCTAGTTTCTAGGAACATCAAAAGGATGAGTCATCAAGGGCCAACTGGAAGGTTATGAGCACCATAAAGTTCGAATTCATGGAGTTTTAGGTGTCAAAGAATGTTTTAAATGTTTATATAAGGTTTTTGTAATCATAATAAGGAGTTACACTCGTAGTTGTATTAGGTCTCTAGGAATCCTAGTTAGTTGTCCTTTGTATTAAATAGTTAGTTTTAAGTGTCAATAGGTGTCAAATTAGGAGGAATTTGAATTCCCCTCATGCTGGAGGAAGGAATCTACATGAAATCTATATATGGGAGAAGAACTAATGTATTTGGGGTTGGAAATTTATAAAAAAAAGCTCTGATATTTGGCTTGTGTAAAAAACTTTGTTTTAGTAATACAAGTTTGGCTTTGCTTCTCAAGACTCATGAGGGATTTGATGTTCAGAATATGTTGTATTGTTCTTTTCCTAATATTTTCAGTGGTATGAATGTGTAATCACTTAGAATTCACTTATGGTGCTCTAACTTCCTGTATACATTCATAGACTGCGTGGTCCTATATGTTTTGGTATGTTCTGAATATGTTGAATGTTGAATGCCCTGACTTCTATGTAAGGTTGAAACCATTGTCATACTGAAATGATGTTGACTCCATAAGCCTAATGGATAGATTTTAATTGTGTTTCCACCATTCATATTTTATATTCGTTTCACAAGAGTTAGCCATCTTAATTACAATTGAAAAAATAATTAACCCTTTTGAGAGATAACTCTCAGGTTGAGGAGGCTAAGCCTCAGCCTAAAGTAGGTTTGAAATAGTTACTTGAGGTCTTCCTGGTCTGCAGCCTTCTAGGGTCATATTTTGAGATGACAGGTCCTTCAACTGACAACAAAGGTGTGTCAGTTGGATTTTCAACTAGCAACAGACTCAGCAAGAGTTTCTTGTATCTAGGAGGAAGTCGTTGCGGTGAAGCAGGACAGTTATCCAAGACTCTTTTAGCTTCGTCTAGTAAAGGGTAGCGGTGGAGGGCATGATTTCCTTCACACAATCTACAAGGAAATTTAGATCTTCCTTTCTATCCATTAACTTCATTTTCACTAGTTGATGGTGTACTCTCAACATAATCGTTAGAGGTTGAAGACACCGGATTGTACAAGCGGGGAGAATAGTCCCTCAAGATCTGTGGGATGTAGGGACAATCTCAATTATAGTGGTCTCCCTTGTAAATGACACATGGAGATTTAGGTTTGGATGGTGTAGTGTATGGATTTTCACCACACGATGCATGGTTGCCCCCTTTCACCATTGGCTTCTTCTTCTTCTTCTCCTTCCCTTTCTTCTTCTTCTCGGTTACCTGGTTTTTAGTGTTACTAGCTTCACCAAGTGAAGAGGAAGAAGGAGACGAAGAAACAAACGAAGTAGAAGGTTGGGGGGTAGCTCTAGTATCATCTAGTTGCTCATTTGATTACTCAGGAATTACGGTGTTTTGAACAAAAGAGGTTGAGAAAAGCCATACTAGTAGGCCAATTGTAAGTCCTGGAAGGGACAATGTAGCCATATGAGGTGCACCAACATCCCCCCGAGAGGAGAAGGGACTAGGATTCCCCCCAAGGGGAAATCCTTCATTGGTGGACTCCATTTTCCCAACCTAAGACCAACGAGGGAACAGTGACATTATTTCGATTAAAATAAATTTTATGATGCTTTGAGACAACTTTCTTTTTCAATTTTTAAGAGTCGAGGAAAAAATAAATATGACTCTATTCATCTTCTATTTTTAATGAGCCTGAAGTGACAAGGAGTCTGAAAAGAAATGAAAGTGACTACTCTGGAAATCTAGACAGGGGGATTACCAAACCAATCGCAAAACTGCAGAATAATGTTTACGTATGGTAGTCAATCTTCCCGAATGTTGTGTTCAGTGCATTGCGATCGATAGGGCAGCAGACACGGCTTCCTAAGGATAAAGGATATAGCCTATTGTGGTCTCCCAATATATACTCAACGGTACATGGGAGCACAAGTCCATATTGGCACTTTTCGTATCAAAGAGGAGGAATCACCCAACCTACGATGAAAACGATAGTTACCGGGCTTTAGGACACCGGAATACGTCTCTAGCCTAGACTTCTAAATGTTGTGTGTTAGGTTCCAAAGCATTTTTATGTTCATTGAGGTTTATTTTACAGTTGATCTTTCTTAAGAAGTTTTCCTTTAAGGCTCACCACGTGATGTAGATATACAATTCCTAAATATGCAATCTAAGATGATAAACAATCGTTTACTTTCTTTTAGCAATGAAAATCCTAGCTACTAAGGAAAGAGAAATAATTCTTTCAACATAGAGCATAGAGCACACACTAAAATGCACTATCCTAAATCAATTTCCTCATGTAGTCTAAATGCAAATGCACATGCATGTATTTGTTTTTCAGTTTCCTTAATGCGTGAATGACAAAAACAAAACTAAGTACAAATCTGAACTATCTTTTCTCAAAGAATCACTTTAGCAATTTCTTGTTCAAAAACGAAAGGAAGATTAAGACGACACTTTTAATTTCGACTTGAAAACTGCTTTCGACACTTCAAAGAATTGATGATTCAAATCAAATACAATGGCAAAAGTGTAATCGAATATCTAAAAGAGGAATACTTTATGACACTCTTTTCTTCGACTAAAAACAACACTTGCGACACTTTCAAATCAAAATACGACAGTTCGATTAAGCTACTGTTTGCAAACGAGAACTGTAAATGATGAAAAATACATTAAAAAAATTCACAATTCTTTATCAATGGAGGCAGAATAATGCAAAGGAAGGGAGTTTCAACAGTGATATACTAATCATGGACATCAAAACTACTAAATAAAGCTGAAGACAATGAAGAAAAAACCAAAATCTGGAGGCAGAAATAGTCTCACTCAATCATCACACCTGTAACATAGGGAAACAGGGATGCAGCTCACCTATAGCACACGAGAGGTGAAATGCATCTAGACTACCAATGAGAGACAGTGCGATGGTCCAAGGATGAGACTGAGCTTGGTTTTCACTCTCAGTTTCTAGCTAAGTTCAAGGATTTAGGCTAAGCTAATGATAGACAGTAAACACAAAGTACAGGGGCTAATATAATAAGGTTATTTGAGCTACCACTAGGGCACTTAGGATGTTTGCAAGTCAATTGTTCAGCTCATAAACAAACCTGGAGATTGACTGAAGCAGCGTTGAACTACTTTGCACTTGCATAGCAAATGTAGTTTGAAGGCTAGATGGCTTAACTTCAAGCTCCGTCTGTAGTTTATAAAGTAAACAAATAGAAACAAACAAACAAACTATTTGCTCCCCAACAGAATTGCCATTTTGTTATTGGGAAAACTAGTGTCCACTCATAGCTGCTAGTCCCACTAAGATGGGTAGCTATCTTAGAAGCAAACAAATCAAAGTTACTTTTGTTTTCCTTTATGAGAGATAGATGAGAGAGAAGCAGAGAGTACCAACCTTAGTATTTCGCTAGTCTCCTTGCTTGTTTCCTCTCTCCCTTGATAGAACTTTCGCCACTCCTTCCTCACTTGTCGCACTTCAAAGAACACCTGTAGAGTCAAAGTAGCAAAATACCATCAAAGCATAGAGATCTATAACAATTAACAATATAGGATCAGATGTATATTAACCATACAAATGCATACACAAATACAAGATTCAGAGATATACAAGCATATGGAGGAAAACTCAAATAGCTTTATTGATAGAAGTAGTAGAAGAGAGGATTACAACCAAGCTATCTAATCCAGCGCCATCCTCCCAGCATGAAAGCCCTCTTCACCTCATGAAAAGCTAGATCACCCAACAATATAATGTTGCACAGAGAAACCAACAACACTTCCTCACAAAATACAAAATTCCAACCTCTAGATCTCTAGGATGAGGGATCCATATATAGATATTTGCAGGTGGGTGAGTCAGCTTTTGGGATTTTGATTAGTGTCATTTCACTAATAGTTCTTGGTTCCACTTGTAGATTTCATGACCTCTTACTCATCCCTAGGCTTGATTCAGAGAGGCAAATGTCATAGGGGAAGTTTCTAGAAGATTCCATGGGTTTCCACTTAGAAAACTGCCTCTACCATTTGTCTACTCTCGCTCATCGCACCCTACAGAAGGGCTTTTCAGTATGCATCACACCCTTTGTGTGTTGCAAGTGAGATGCATCGCACCCTTAGTATGGAGTAGTCTATATGGTCCAGTTCTGACCAGTTCTGAGCAGTTTTTCAGGGAGAACTTCTGGGAAATGATGTAATCAGCTGACCTTGTTCCTTTAGGGTATGAAACAACACTTTTAGGGGTTTAGAAGCCCTTGGTTTATGGGCATATGTGATTGGGGTTGCAGTGCCCAAATATGTCTATAACAGACCTACCTATGGTTTTCTACATGGTTTTCGCACATGGTTTTGGGCGCAATGGTTTTCGGTCCATGGTATTGGATGCTTCGGCATGTATATATATGTATTGTAACATTGAAAGTAACATAATGAAAAAGCAAGCTGGCAGTCCCAATTTTGGGATCCAGGGGAAAATCTCTTTGTATATGTGTTTTATGTGTTATGCTCTCGCATTGTTTATTTTCTATGTTTTAAAATTCATATGCAGGTAATTTCTATACGTGGTTAAAATGTACATTTGGTATCCGAGCTGTTTTGGCTTCAAGGGGATGCCTTTGCGACTGAGGGGTTTCACTAAGGCCTATGGTAGACCTTGTTCAATGGGAGATTTGTAGGATCAATTCTGGTGGTGAAGGAAGATGACGAGCAGTGGAAAGATAGAGATCGAGAAATTTAATGGTCAGAGTTTTGAGTTATGGAAACTCAAGATGGAGGATCTATTGGTAGATAAAGATTAGTGGATCGCAGTAGATCCGAGTACTAAACCAACAGGAGTGTTCAATGAATAATGGAATAAGTTGGATCGAAAGGAAAAGAGCACAATATGATTGTGTGTCTCAGATTTAGTATTGCTGAATGTATCAGGGGAAGCTACGGCTAAGGCTTTGTGGGACAAGTTAGGGACTTTGTACCAATCTAAGTCTCTAGTGAATAAACTGTTCCTATGAAAAAAGTTGTATAACCTGAGGATCAAAGATGGAGACTCAGTGACAGAGCATCTGAATGCATTTAATATTGTTGTAAGTCAGTTATTATTTGTTGATATTAAAATTTCAGATGAAGATAAGTGCATCAGTTTGTTGTGTTCTCTACTAGATTCGTGGCATAGTCTAGTTATTGCAATAGGTAGCAATGCAACTTTCTTGCATTTTGATGAGATAGTCTCATCCTTGCTGATGGAGGAGCTGAGATGAAAAAATATGGAGAGCCAAAATGGTGATGCCTTGTCTGTACAAGGACGGTCCCAGAACAGAAACAAAAATAATTCATTGAGTGGGACATCTAAATCTAGAGGGAGATCAAAATCTCCAGGAAAACCTATAAAGGTGTGTTGGAAATGCGGAAAGGAAGGGCACTACAAAAGGGATTGTAAATCTAAAGCTCCTAACTATTGGACACCTAATCCTCTATGGGTTGGTGTAGGATGTGAATAACCATGAGAGTCCAAGAGACCTTGGGATGTGGAACCCAATGGTCACACAAATGTACTATAAATGCATATCATGTCAATAATAATGCAATTCAATGTTTATCATCTACCTTCGTTGTTTACATTCCATGTGACTTTAACATGGTATTAAAGCTTCAGGTCTGCATGTCTAAGTTTCTTATGCTTTGTATTTCTTAGATGTGTCTGATAATCCTTTCCATAACATCTCTATTCCTACTTCTCGCCAATGATCTTTCCATTAAGCTCTGACCATACTAGTGTATCCTGGATTTTAAGTTCAAAGGGAACACAAAACAACTTGGCGTTGTATTGAATTCCACAATGGTGAATGATGCAGTAGGTCTCTCCTTCTGTTATGTTTTTTGTTTCATGTGTTGAATGTATATGCAAGGATGCATTCATATCCATACATTGTGTTAGTATTTTGAAAGTCATGCATACCAGTTAATGGTTAACTCCCCATACCACTGTTGTCATAAATAATGCCAGGCTGACATAATAACACCCCTCACCTCCACATTGTCTGTTAATATAGATGGGGTTCCATTGAATGTTATGTGCCATACCACAGTTGAATGCATCAATTGTTGTATCTAAAGCATCCCACCTGTTACCAAATTATCATTTTCAGTGCTATTCGCTGCTTGTCAGTTTTTTAGTTTTCTATTGGATCCCATTTTCTGTGTGTTCGTCAGGCCTATCAATAATGCCTCTGCCCACCCTTCTTAATCTGGCTAAATTTAGATGCCTGAGTGAAACTCATCTCTTGAATGAAAGAAAACGACTCCAGTCCTTTTCCCATCAATTCTTCCATTCAGTTTTCCTATTCTGACTTGTGTGTTTCCTCTTCACTTGGCTACCTAATGCACCTGGAAACCTAATTGTTGTCTTCATTAATTCATTTTTCATTTAATTTTGATTGATGCTTGTGTTGTCGTTGGTTACGAAGCTAGAATCTTGAAACAATCATATGTGATAGTCATTTATTATGTTGTTCATTCCTCTACATTAGACCTATGCATACAATGCGGTGAACATTGTAATAACGTACAGTGTGTTGAACCTATAATTATTCCTCTGGTCAAGACAAGTACATGCGACTAATTTTTGTGAAGGTTGTGACTTCCACTTGAAAGTTGTATGCTCATTCTCTTCCAACAATTTCCTAAAATTCATTTGATAATCGTATCTTTCATGTTGTAAATGCATATGTTTCCCAGTGAAACTCATTAATGAACGTCTCTCATATCATTCACACACTACAAATTGGTGATGAGTGACAAATATATAAGGACCTGAGCAATGGTTGTTAGTAAAACTCCAACCAATTTCAATGTGAAGGAAATTTAGGGGCAGTCCAAAATTTCACTTTTTTTTCATTGCTAGCTATAGCTAAAATTGTTGCGAGACCATTTTCTGTTGCAAGAGGTTGAGGTGCCCAAGCTATACATGTGATATCCCTATCATGAGCTTTATATGTTGTATCAAGAATTTCTCTAGTCTCAAAACTTAACCATTGTAACGTAGAACCATGTGTCACAGAAATGACCTTATCATCTGGTGAGAGGATCATTCGGTCATAATGCAGCACTAAACCCTTTTCATTTTGCAATGGTATTGGAAACATCTTCAAACACTTGGGATCTTCATCAACATGGTATCAAACATTAATGTTCATGTGTTATTAGGTCCATATCTTTGGTTCCATTCAAGGGTGAATTGTGAGAGGTGATTAATTGAAGTCTGTGCACCGATTAGAATTAATATATATAAAATGTGTAATTTATAAATACAAGTTGGCAGGTGACTTCATGTTGGCTCATATACCTATGATTTTTTTCGTATAACATATATGTTGAGTAATATGTATGAACAGGGAGTTATGCAGCGAATGAATTCGGCAATGCACAAAGAGTGCCATTTATGAGTAGAGCTTCAAGGTTTACATCCTGTCAGTACTTATTGTGGAATTTTGGTGATGTGAATCCCCCATTGCAAAGTACAGGTGATTAAATTAAGAGATCATTGGTGGTTTCCAATTAATGTAGAGGTCTTCCCAAACATGATACAATAGGGGAGTACATGCAAGTTGTTCTGTATGGCATATGCATTATATCCTCTCTATTGTCGATTGTGTTATATCAGAGTTTGAAGTTTAGAATTGAGTTCCTCATTGTTTTACTATTTTTTGAGGTTGAAAAATGGATTTAATTTGTAAAATATTAGAGTTTCTCAAAACACTGATACAATGTACTGTTGAAGACACAGTAAAAATCAGCAAAGCCAATCTTGCTCATATTCAAATATGTCTACAAGATGCACATCAAAAGATTGATTTTTTGCAATTAGAATCTCAGCTTCAGCAAGAAGAATTAAAACAAAATATTTGTCATTCTGAATCTATTTCTATTCAAAAAAATTATACACACTCCCATCAGCTACCAAAAAGTAATCATATCAATGAGATTAAGATTGATTCAGATGCAATACCTATCTCAAGAGCAGAGTTGAGTGCAAAAGTAGAAATTTAGCATATGCTTCCCAAGCCCATCTTCAGACCTTGGGAAGAACTTGTCCATAACAAGCACAAAAATAGTCTTGGATATGATGAGGATGTGTCCTTTCATATTACATACTATTCCAAGCCTATCAAATTCTAGGGTGTAGGATTTCTTGATGAGAATTCACCTTCACCTGTTCCAGATTCTGCTCCTTCACATTCGCAGTCAAAAGTTGTTAAATGCCAACATTGTGACTGAGTTGGCCATATGAAGGATCACTGCTTTGATCTTCATCCATGTAAGCACTGTCATAAAACCAGCCATTCTTCAAATAGATGCTTTAAAAACAAGCCTCCTACAAGAACAATGATTCATCTTGGATGGATCACTTCTTCGAAATGGGCATCAACATCAATGAATATATTTCAGACATATGTCTGAACTTGTTCTAGAGTATTGAGCAATCTTGTAGTTGAGTTTTCTCCATCATCTCACCTTGTATCTGACAAGGGGGGAAATCATGGTCATCTACAAGCTTCAAAGCCACATCAAGTGAGCCTAAGCCACAAACTACCATACCAGATTCAGAGTTGTACCAAGAGACAAAGATTCCCTTGATCACGCCTTCATTACACATGGCCTATCATTACAGGACACGAAACAAGATTTGCAACATGAGGGTCATGAACATGAAAGCTAGGCTAAGGCGGGCCTTGAAAGGAAAAAAGGAGGAGAATATGCTTAGGTTACTTGCTAAAGATTCCTTGGCTCATTAGGACACTTGATGATGGTGCTTCTCACCAATTTTGGGCAATTTTGGAGAAGTTTTTGTCATTTACAAATTTTTGAAATTCTACACACAAGAAAACTGCCTAAACATGCAGCGCCACCGACATTGTGCTTTTCCTAGGGGAACTCAATGAAGAAATGATTTGCATTTTTAGATTTAGAGCAATGAGGACATGCACCCCAAATATTTTCAAAGTTTTTGGAGCAGAACTAGTCCACCAAAAGGTCAAAAAAATCCTAACAATAACCTTTCTGCCACTTTTCGGACACACAGAAGCAGTCTTGGGATAATCAAGTTGTGAGGGGCCAAATGAGCTTCAAATGCATAAATTATATGTGTTTTAGAAAGTAGACTTGAATACCTTTCCAATGAGCTATCATGAGCTCAATTTGGATGTCGAGAAGGCCTCCAAAAGGGACCTAAAAGTGGCGTTGGCGTTGGGCTAGTGGCGCTACGCGTTGGGCAGATTTTGCTCAAGATGGCCATTTTTCTAGTTTTTTACTTTGTTCATGGATTCTCTCTCATGGAGGATGACTTACCATTGTAAATGATGACTTTTCATGTAAATATGATAGATAAATAGTAATAGAGGGTAGATTCATTTCTTTAGAAGTTAGTTTGAGCTCAAATGAATCAGTTTTTCACTTTTAGAGGCAAGTTGTTGAAATGCCTATATTCTTGTTTCTTGTTCAGTATTAGTTAGATTAGCTCCTCATATTAGGGATTCAACCCCTGAGGATAGGAGGAGGTTTAATTCATGTCTATATCTTCTTCTTCTTTCTCATTGTAAGGGGTTGGACTCAGCTGGATGCTTAGACCTTGATTGTACGCCATTTTGTAGTAGTTTAGCAGGAGATTAATAAGAATTGCAATTATTTTTATGGGATCCATGTGATATGGAGTTTTAGTACAATTTCTTATTATGTGATCATATATTAATGTGTTTTTTATGTTTTTTTAATCATTTCCTTTCTTCTATTTTAATTTTTTCAAGTTGATAGGCTGAATTCATTACATGAGTGCTCTGCCTTGGGAAACCATTCACCATTTCATGTTTTCTACAATATAGGAAGGATCCATGGTTTTCACATCCCCTTCTTAGCTTCTCACCAGTCTAAATCATCTCACACCATCAAGCCCTAGAGTGCCAAACCTTATTCCTACCTTGCCCCATTGAACACCCTACAATTCTGACCTAATTCCCTAGCCCTAACTGTCCAGCTCCTCCTGATCTAGAAAAACCCTTTCAAAATCCAATCAAAACTTTTTTCTACTATACCTAGCCTAATATCCTTTATCTGATCGAGTCATCTTGGCTGAGATCCTTATGGAGAGAGCCCTCTCTCGGCCTAGTAAGGCTCGCTACTTTGCTAAGCATGGTTTGTGGTTACCCTGGCATTGCCTTCTTTTAGCCTGAGGTTCAATCCAGGTGATAACATAGTGGAAACTCCATTGGGGATAATGGAAGATTAATCATCCCGGTAATATCTTACATTTGAATTCTTAAGCTTATGGATGATGAGTTTTAGAATTTACTAGGCTGAATTGGAAAGTTGTAAAGCAATATATAAAACTTTGAAATTTGAGCACATTGGCTTCGAGAAAGTACACTAGGGCCAATCTAGATCCAAATCCCACCCCAATGGTGGATAATCCTAACTTGATTTTGAGAAAACTCACAAGATAAGAAACTTCAGTCAGTCCCACACCTTCAATAAAAGTATATTCTTTCCCTGATGAGTGGTTTTTTTTAGAAGACCTCCCCTTTGATCTATTGTTTGACCTTTCCCTATTCAGAACCAAGTCTGAAAGTGCACTTGAAAACATAGTTGTAGATCCTGATTTTATTGCAGATCTCGAAGTTCAAAAGGCAAACTGATCAATTGATGAGTATATCCTAAATTCCCCTCAATCATCCCTCACTACTACTAATATCCTTGAGCTTTCTGAACTAGTGTCTATTACCCTCAGTTCATCATTATTCCCTTCAACCTCTGAAGTTCATTCCCTGCCTCCATTCATACCTTCACTTCCCCATTAACCTATCATTCCCCATCAATCACCTATTCCTCCTAGTTCTCCATCAACTACTCCATCAACTCCTAGTAGCCAAATCCTTGATTTAAATCCACCTCGAGTTATGGTTGCCTGATATTCACCCCTTGTTTTACCCCAGAATCTTGGTGCCATGCCCGCTGATTATCAAACCAAGATACCTTTCTTTGATGCCACTCAAACCATTACAACTCAACAACATGTTGATAAAATGAATGGTTTCTTTGACCTCCATGAAGTAGAAACTGAAGATGTGTTGATGAGATTGTTTGTAGAAAGCTTTGGAGGTGAAGTTCGAAAATGGTTTAGAGCTTTACCAGCAGCTTCTATCACCACTTTACCAATCCTTCGTAGGCAATTCTTGGATCGCTAGGAGGTGAAGAAGAATCCACTTTAGATTTTGTTCGAGTATGAGAACATCAAGAGAAATGTCGGTGAAAGTGTGCAAGACTATTGTGTGAGGTTCAATGCAATATACAATATTATTCCTGCCAACATTAAACCACCGGAGGGATTGGCTTTGCTCAATTTTCGAGACAGTTTCGATGTTGATATGGCATATCAGTTATAGGAACGTGATCCTACCACACTAGAAGACATGCAAAAGAATGCAATGAGTGTAGAAGCAAACTTGTTGGCCAAAAGAGCAAGAATGAGATCTGAGAAAAGAGTGACCATAAAAGAAGAAGCATCTACTTCAGATGTAAAGATGGATACATTGATTCGAATAGTGGAGAGGATGGTTAACTGGTTAACCATCACAAATAGACCTGAAACACCAATTTGGAATCCAAATTTTAGAGGACAGCAGCAACCCCAATTCTGAATCAAGAAGAGAGAACAAAAGGAACCAAAGCAACCAGTGCAACAATCGTAGATCAAAACTCCCTTGCAGCAGAATTATGTTTAAGGAATGGAAGAAGAAGATGGCGAAGATCTGGTAATTAAAACAAATCACTTTTTCACTGTTGATGGCATGCCTATATTTCTGGCCAAAGATGAAGGCAGAAGTTCCAGACATTCAAAGGGATGAAGATTACATCTTAGAAAATGATGTGGTATTGGAGGTTGAATCTAATGATTATAAGCATGGTTATATGAATTATTTGACTGCACAGCAGAGGCAGTACTCTTTAAGGAGTAGAGATGTATCGGTCAATCTTATTCAAAAAAGAAAGGATGTGCAATCAAAGAATGATTCCTCAAACATTCAGAAGAAAGGGAAAGAGATTGTTGATCTGAGTCCCAGCAAGGTACCATCAACAAGTATCACTGCAAACAAGAAGAACAATCAGCAAAAAGATAGTGCAACAAAAGAGCAATCAGATAAGAAGGACATTGGTGTCAAAGAGGTAGAAAAAGTTTCATCCTTTAATTTAGAAAGTGAAATTGCTAAATTAAAAGTTTCCATTCCTTTGACTTAGCTAGTTAAGAATAGCAATTATAAACACCATGTATCTGGAATATTTCAAATTTATCCTTTGTCAGACATGGTGAATGTCAAGTATGATCATCCTGAACTCATTTTTGGTCTAGCCATAAAAGGTCAGCCTGATGATAGTGAAGTTCCTCCCTTTTATTTGAGTCTTAGACTTCATGAGTACATTCTTCATAATGTTATGTTAGATTCCAAAGCTTCTCATAATTTGATGCCTAAAGCCATTATGGAAAAGTTGGGCCTCGATATCACCAGGAAATATCATGATTTGTACTCCTTTGACTCTGATAGAGTTCGTTGCATTGGCCTCATCAAATATTTGGTGGTTTCTTTAGATCAAATCCATGCCAAAAATGTCTTGATGGATGTGGTAGTTGCTGATATACCACCTCGATTTGGTATGCTCTTATCTAGATCGTGGGGTGCTAAACTCAAAGGCACTTTACAAGTTGACTTCTCTTATGCTACCATCCCTGTTTTCGGCCAATTAAGGAAGTTTTACCAGGAAAAGAAAATGAAGTATACGATCACTAGTAAAGAGAAGCCTATGAATCACCCAATAAATGATGTACATACTGATTTAGAGTCCTTTGTTTTGTACTTTGATAGTGGATTGAATGATGTAGATATTCAGCGTGTAGATGTAGATGATGTACCAGAAATTTCCGAGAATTTTAGAGCAGTTCTTAATCAAGAAAAAGAAAAAATAGCAAGTTCTTCTGAGCAACCTACACATCAGCAAAAGGTTGGTGAAGAGCAAAAAAATGAAGTAATCAGCCAAGGTAACGTAGAGAAGGAAACAAAATTTCAGCATCTAGAAGATGAAGCTGGCCTTTGGAGCATGGACTTCGATGGTGTTGTGGGTAAGGACGGTGCTGGTATTGGAATTTGGATTTGAAGCCCTGCTTTCTAACCTGCTAAAGTCCCAAGTAATGTTAGAGTATGTTCCTACAAGTTAGCTTTTGATTGCTCTAATAATGAAGTGGAGTATGAGGCTTTGATTACAGGTCTTAAACTTTTGAAGAAGCTGGATGCGAAAAGGATTTCTGTTCATGTTGATTTAGAGCTGGTAATTAAACAAGTAAAGGGAGAATATCAAGCAAAGAGTTTGTGGATGAGAGCCTACAGAAATGCAGTTTTGGATATTTTGAGGATGTTTCCAGAATATACCTTGATAAAACATAGGCCTACTGTTCCAAATAATTTGAGGTATTGGCAAGTGTTTTGGGATGATAATGAAATCAATGCCTTTTTGCAGAATGAAAGAAAGTTTAAGAATGCTTCCATTGATGATGATTGTGATTCCGATGAACAAGAGATTAAGGTAAATCAGATGGAGGTTTTACAGTTGAAGGATAATATTATTCCTAGAGATCTCATACCTTTAGAGGAGCTTTTTGATTAGGATGATGTGATAAGAAAACAAGCTTGGTTCCTACAGACAAAGGAGTTGAAGATGTAAATCTTGGAACAGCTAACAAGCACAAGCTTGTAAAGTTATCAAAAGCATTGTCTCCCAAAATAAAGGCTAAGTATGTTAGATTACTTTCTGAATTTTCTGATGTTTTTGCATGGGATTATTCGAATTTGAAGGTGTATGACAAGGATATCATTCAACATATTATTCCTATCAAGCCGGATCAAAAACCTTTTAGAAAGAATTTGAGAAGAGTCAATCCAAAGTTGCTGCCATCCATCGAGAAAGAGGTAAATAGATTGTTTAAAGCTAGCATCATTGTTCCAATTAGATTTTCTAATTGG
Source organism: Pinus taeda (assembly GCA_000404065.3). Taxonomy (NCBI): domain Eukaryota; kingdom Viridiplantae; phylum Streptophyta; class Pinopsida; order Pinales; family Pinaceae; genus Pinus; species Pinus taeda. Next base: position 77,568 of record APFE030084638.1, read on the forward strand.
ATTTCAAATTTGGTCCCCATACAAAAGAAGACCAGAGAAATAAGATTGTGTATAGATTTTCAGAACTTCAACAAAGTATCCTTAAAGGATAATTACCCACTTCCTAAGATGGATCATATTCTGTAAAGAGTACTTGGAGCATCACGGATGTCACTTCTTGATGGTTACTCAGGATATAATCAAATCTTGGTGCATGAAAATGACCAAGACAAAACTGCCTTCACAACACCTTGGGGAACTTTTTAGTATGCCAAAATGCCATTTGGATTGAAGAATGTTGGAGCCACTTTTTAGTGGGCGATGGACATAACTTTTGCTAATGAGAAGGATGTTTTCTTGGTAGTTTATTTAGATGATTTGATGGTATTTTCTGGTTTTGATGATGAGCATTTGTACCACTTAAGGATTGTCTTTTAGAAATGTAGGAAGTTTGGGATTTCTCTCAACCCGAAGAAGAGTCTTTTTGCCATGGACAAGGGTAAACTGCTTGGTCATATAATTTCTAAAGATGGTATTCACATTAATCCTTCAAGGGTGGAGGCAAGCCAACATATAGAATTTTTGTGCAACAAAAAGGAGATTCAAGCTTTCAATGGTAAGATGAATTTCTTACGCAAATTTATACCAAATTTGGTTGAACATTGACATGAAATAACTAATATGTTGAAGAAGGACAACACTATGAAATGGACCAAGGATGCCATGAAATCATTCAATTTGGTAAAGTTTGCTTTAACTACAACCCCAGTCTTGATTAGTCCAGATTATACTCATGACTTCATTATATTTTCATTTGCATCCAAGCACACCATGGCTGCAGTGTTGATGCAAAAGAAAGATCGGGTGGAGCAACCCATTGCTTTTTTCAGTAGGACTATTTGAGATGCTACCTTGCGGTACATTATCATTGAAAAACAAGCATTGGCTCTTATAAAATCATTTAAAGGTTTCAGAGTATACATTCTCCATTCACATATTATAGCCTATGTTCCTAATGCAGCAGTCAAGGATGTTCTGATGAAAATTGAATCAGAGGGAAGAAGAGGTAAGTGGATAGCAGCAATGTTGGAGTATGATCTTGAGATTAAGCCTACCAAACTGATCAAAGGACAAGGACTGGAAAAATTGATGGCTGAATCAAATATACATGCTCTAGACATAAATCTCATTGCAACAATGTCGGAGGACAAAAATGGTGGCTCACTCATTCAAGTATCAGAAATGTTTCTCAAATCACCTTGGTATTTTGATATAGTTTATGTTCTTCAACATCTTTTGTCACCTCCTGGAATGTCAAGAAGTAAAGGTAGATCACTTAAACTCAAATCTGCAAAACTTTGCATTTTAAATAGTGCTCTCAATTGGAAAGATCCGAGAGGAGTTCTTCTTAATTGTTTGGTTGAAGATGAAGCTCAGCAAGTAATGAATAATTTTCATAGAGGTGATTGTGGTGGTCATTTCTTTTGGAAAACAACAGCTAACAAAGTGTTGAGAGTAGGATATTATTGGTCAACTTTGTTTACAGATTTGTATAAGACAGTGATGGGCTACCATAAATGCTAAGTTTTTCAAGGAAAAAGTAAGTTGCTTCCTCTTCCTTTGAAGCAAGTTGAAGTAAATGCATCTTTTCAGCAATGGGGACTTGATTTCATAGGGGAAATCCATCCTACATCATCAGCACAACACAGATGGATTTTGATAGCTACCGATTACTTCACCAAGTGGATTGAGGCCATTCTGACAAGGCAAGCCATGGATACGGTAATCATCCAATTTTTGGAATCTAATATCTTGTCTCGTTTTGGGTGCCCTCACAAGATTATAACATATAATACAACAGCATTTAAGTCCAAGAAGATGGTTGAGTTTTGCAACAAGTACAATATTACATTCGATCATTCCATGAAATACTACTCGTGTTAGTGTCAGTCTTTGAAACCTTCCACCAGTGATCAAATATGCTCTTACAAAGTGGTCTTAGGGTGTCAAAGTCAAATTTTGTCATTTCAGTGAGTCTTCAAGTAAAATTTGGTCACTAGGTATTAGGTCTAGGGTTTGTTTTCACTCTTTCCAAATTTTTCCAAGTGTCAGTCCATGTCACCATTCAGCTGAGTGTACCATCATTCAGAGAGTTTTGATCATCATTTCAGGTTCCAATGGGTCATTTTACACCTTGTTCGTGTTTCAGTTGTACTAGGTAAGGCTCATTTCCCTCTCCTAGGGTTTTGAAGGTAATTTCTCTTGGATGGTCAAATCATCAACAAAACTTGTATCCTAATGCTCATTCACCTTCCCCTATCCTTAATGGACCTTCTTAATCACTTCCCATCACTGATATCCCTCAAATTCATTATTTTCCCACAAACCCTAGCTTCTTGCTACAACTTGACAATTTTCTAGGTTAGGCCTATGTTTTTCCCTTTTGAACCCTTTCCCCTCACTAGACATTTGAAATTTCACTTTCCCCTACTTCCTAACATCCCTCCCTACTTCCCAAAACTTTCTCAAGAATTTAGAAGCCCCTTATCCCCTTCATTTCACTTCATTTCGACAAATCCCATGTTCCACACATCGGGATAGGTTTTACTCAAATAATTTTTCTAAGCAAGAAAAATGAATATGGAAAAAGTGAGAGAGGTCTTTGTCCATAATAGGCCAAGAAAGAGAAACCTCCTTCACTTTTTACACAGGTGTCATGGTTTTAGATAAATGTCAAAAATAAAGTTGCCTTAGGAGGGTTGCTGCACCTCTAGAGTGGCCTTTGGAAAATAAATATTTCGCCTAGCTTGGTTGGCCAATTGACTTTCTTGATGAGTGAAATGATAACAAGACACAAAGAGATTTTCAATGAGCTATCATGAGCTCAATTTTGAGTTGAGGAAGACCTTAAAACGTTGACTGCAACAACACTCTGCATTTAGGCAGCCTCATTTTGCACATTTTGATGAGTCTTGGGATATTTGACTTTTGATAGGGCAAATGAACTCCAAATTGAAATATTCAAGAGTTTTTTGAAAGTAGACTCAATAATATTTCCAACGAGCTATCTGAAACCCATTTTTGAAATCAGAAAGGCCTCCAAAATTGGTCTGCAAAAGGGCACTGCGCATCAAATCAGTGGCGTTGCACATTAGATTTTGCAACACAAGAAATTCCAGTTGATGCGCAGCGCCACCAGCACTGCGCATTGAATTGGTGCATCCTCTTGAAAAATGGCTTATATATTTGGATTAAGCATCAAAAAATAAGAAAACCCAGAAAGTTTCATCAATTTTGAAGAAGATCTGGGCTACCAAAAGGGTAAAAAACACCCAACAAATTCCCTCTCTGCCACTTTTTGGACCCACAGGAAGCAATCTTGGGAGAATCAACTTTTGGAGGGTGAAATCAACTACAAATCAGAAAATTAAAATATTTCTAGAAGCTATATAGGCATATCTTTCCAACGAGCTATCTTGGGCCTGATTTGGATGAGTGGAAAGCCTCCAAAATCTTCCCTAAAGCGGCACTGTGCATCAGGCAAATTTTGTCAATTTTGCCTAAAAGTCAAATTTCACCTAGTCCCTTCAGTAGTTGACTTTTTCTTATTTTCTTCGCACATTTTGCATGGTAAATGATGTAAGATGATGTAAACGTTAATTTAAAACACTTTATAGGGTAGATACATCAAATAAAAGGTGATTTTAAACTGAATGTATCAATTTCTTTAGTTTTAGAGGCAAGTTGTTCCACTGCCTATTTTCTCTCATGGATTCAACCCCTGATGGATAGCTCATATGGTTATTAGGTCTATATGATGTCTTTTATCAGTCATTTGTAAGGGTTGGACTTTGGCAGAAGTGTTGGACTCACTAAACATTTGTAACAGCAGTTTGGCAAGGAATGAAACCAGATTTCACAGCTATTTTTGTGGGATTCTTGTGACAGTGAGTTTATGTATTGTTTCTCCTTTGTAATGAGTTTTTTCTAATGTTTTATATGTATCCACATCTCTCTCTCTCTTCTAAACTAAATGAATCAAGGTGAATGGACAAAATACACTAAATTTACAGTGCTTTGTCTTGGGAATGCATTTGGTTTTCAATGTTTTCACTGTTTAAAGAGGATTCATAGTTCCTTATGCCCTCCTCAACTCCTCAGTTGTCTTACTCTACCATCTCAATCCATTGCTAGTACATAAGCCCTTGTCTTCCTTTCCCCACAGGACATGACTGTATCCCTAAGTTGATTTCCCGGACCCAATCTGCTTTCTCCAATTGATCCAGCAACCAAAACCTAAAATCAAACAAAATTCTCTGATCTACTATACCTAGCCTAAAATCAGCATTCATTTCAATCATCTCAAGCCCTAGTTGCCAATATCCTAATTGAGATTGATAAGGAGAGAGCCCTCTCCTGACCTGGTAGGGCTAGCTACTAGGTTAAGCATGGTTTGATGTTACCCTAGACCTGCCTTCCGTCAGCCTGAGGTAGATCCAGGCACTAACATAGTGGCGACCATACTGGGGATCGTAGTTTTATGTTCCTTAGCAAAATGTATCAAATTTAGATATGATTGTTGATGGTGGACAACGATCAGACACCGGAAGGTTGAAATCATTCACCTGGCGACTCCAATGTCGAAAAATCCCAAGCTTCAGAATTTTTATGGCAACTCTACTCTTCAAGAACCAATAGCCTAAAGAATTTCTTGGTGAATTCATTGTTATCAAAAAGGATTTGCTGGATCGAAAGTATGTTCCCATGAGCCGAGATCACATTCCAGGTTTCCCAAATAAAATTCCGAAGGTAGATTGGAAAATGAATTTGCCTATGTTTAAATATGATGATAATAATGATGCTGCTTTACATCTGGTTAGATTTCACATGCATATTCGCAAGTTGAAAGTTGATTTTCCTGAAGATTGCTTGATGAAGATATTCATGGCCACTCTGGAAGGTGAAGCCAATCATGGTATGAAAGTTTGCTGCCTGCTTGTATTTACTATTTAAAATATTTCATATCATGTTCTTTGAAAGGTATAAAGAATCTTATCCATCCTTAAATTTAGTTCAGAACTGTTGCAAATATGTTTATAGTTTTATTCAAAATCTTGAGGAAGTTTATGAAGATGATGACTTCATGGACGATGAGATCATGGAAGCCCTGTATGAAAATCCATTTCAACAGCATAAAGAGAGTGATACTTATCAAGATGATCAAGAAAATTTGTAGGAGGTTCAAGATCTTAGTACAATTGAAAATGATGAAAGAGAAGGTCTTACTTCTAATCTGCTCATAGCAGAAGACAGTATGCAGGGAAATCAAGTTTCAATTTCAGATTGTGATAAAGTCAAGTTGACTAATTCAGATCTAGACTCAGATCATGATGATGAAGAAGATTCAGGTCATAATGATGACGAAATCATTGAAACTAGTCACTTTGTTACACAAGATCATAATCAACATATAATAGCTTCTTCATTTCTTGAAGATGAAGGAATTTTGCATCTTGATAGTCAACAGGAATCATATAAAATGAATCAGCAGTATGAGGAAAATTTGTATACTTCTTTGTTCGAAATTAATGAAGACAATCACTGTTTGAGAAAAAGAAAACAAAAAGTATTATCTCCTTTGTCTATAGATGAGATATATCAACTCCTGAAAGGTCATGTTACAACCCAAGCTAATGCAGGTTTGCAGTGTGAACATGGTGAAGAAGGTGTTGGTGAAGCTTCTTCCACTTTTGAAAATGATGATAGTGTTGAAATTAGCTCTATAGATCAGTGAAGAGATAGTGTTTTCCTTCATGAAAATGATATGGCTGTCATGTTTGATAATCTTGAAGAATGTTTTCTAGTTAAGAAAGGCTTAGATTATGACATTCAGGAGTGTGAGCCTAAGAGACATAGTATGCCAGAATTCAAGATAGAATTTCTCATGGTCAAGGAATTTACACCTAGCACTCAGATAGTAGAAGCTTACACTGCTCTATGCCTTCCTATCAATCAGCAATCAATTGTTCTTTCATATCAAAATGAAGGGAGTACTTGTATCTTTGCTGCTGGATCTCAAGATGAGTTAGAGCTTTAGGACTTTCAAGATCCTTTCGGCATTCTTTTGCAAGCACTAGAGAAGATGGATGTTGCCTAGTTTGTTAGCATAAGCCTTGGTTTCAGTTGTTATTGTGAGTTGCCTACATGTACATCATTCTACCCACTCGGCGAAAGTGAGAGTAGAATTTTAGTGAGTAGCCATCTGTTGGATTGCTTATATTGGAAGGCCCACTTCACATCATTGTACATATTTCATTAGTAGGCAAGTGGTTGTCATCATGATTTGAAGCCCTCAAATCTCGATGGACTGCTACCATTAAAAAGCCTTGTAAGTACTTGTTTCAGTTAAGTAAGTCTTGAGTCATTGTTTGTTTTCCTCAGTTTCGAGATAGTTTCAGTTGTTGAATGTCTAGTTTCAGCTATTGAATGTCTAGTTTCAGCTATTGAATGTCTAGTTTTATTTTTTGAGTGTCTTGTTTCTTGTTTTGAGTTAGTCTTAGTTCTTACTCATTTCAATTATGAGTAATGAGTCTTGAGTTTTGATGTTTTTGCTGCCAAGATGTTGATTCCATATTGCCCAATGGATAAGGCACTGGTTTGCTCTCCCAAAGATCTGTTGTTCTTGGCACCTCCAAGAAGCTACCATCCCCATTGGAGCCAATGTTAGTGTCAGTCTTTGAAACCTTCCACCAGTGATAAAATATGCTCTTACAAAGTGGTCTTAGGATGTCAAAGTCAAATTTTGTCATTTCAGTGAGTCTTCAAGTAAAATTTGGTCACTAGGTTTTAGGTATAGGGTTTGTTTTCACTCTTTCCAAAGTTTTCCAAGTGTCGGTCCATGTCACCATTCAACTAAGTGTACCATCATTCAGAGAGTTTTGATCATCATTTCAGGTTCCAATGGATCATTTTACACCTTGTTCGTGTTTTAGTTTTACTAGGTAAGGCTCATTTCCCTCTCCTAGGGTTTTGAAGGTAATTTCTCTTGGATGGTCAAATCATCAAGAAAACTTGTATCCTGATGCTCATTTACCTTCCCCTATCCTTAATGTACCTTCTTAAGCACTTCACATCATTGATATCCCTCAAATTCATCATTTTCCCACAAACCCTAGCTTCTTGCTACAATTTAACAATTTTCTAGGCTAGGCCTATGTTTTTCCCTTTTGAACCCCTTCCTCTCACTCAACATTTGCAATTTCACTTTCCCCTGGTTCCTAACATCCCTACCTACTTCCCAAAACTTTCTCAAGAATTTAGAAGCCCCTTATCCCCTTCATTTCACTTCATTTCGACAAATCCCCTGTTGCACAACGAGATAGGTTTTACTCAAATGATGTTTATGAGCAAGAAAAAATGAATTTGGAAATAGTGAGAGAGGTTTTTGTCCATAATAGGACAAGGAAGAACATTGTCCTTCACTTTTTACACAGGTTTCATGGTTTTAGAGAAATTTCAAAAATAAAGTTGCCTCAGGAGGGTTGTTGCACCTCTAGAGTGGCCATGGGAAAATCAAGCTTTCTCCTAGCTTGGTTAGCCAAATGACTTTCTTGATGAGCGAAATGCTAACTAGACACAAATATCTTTCCAATGAGCTATCATGAGCTCAATGTGGATTTGAGGAAGACCTTGAAACTTTGACTGCAACAGCACTCTACATTTAGGTAGCCTCATTTTGCACATTTTGACCAGTCTTGGGAGATTTGACTTTTGACAGGGCAAATGAACTCCAAATTGAAAAGTTCAAGATGTTTTGGAAAGTAGACTCAATAATATTCCCAACAAGATATTCGACACCCAATTTGGACACCAGGAAGGCCTCCAAAATCGGTTTGAAAAAGGGAATTTCTCATCAAATCAGTGGCGTTGCACCTTAAATTTTGCAACACAGAAAATTCTAGCTAATGCGCAGCACCACCGGCGTTGTGCATTGAATTGGTGCATCCTCTTGAAAAATGGATTATAGATTTGGATTCAGCATCAAAAAATAAGCAAATCCAGAAAGTTACATGAATTTTGGAGAAGATCTGGGCTACCAAAAGGGTAAAAAACACCCAAAAAATGCCCTCTTTGCCACTTTTTGGACCCATAGGAAGCAGTCATGGGAGAATCAACTTTTGAATGGTCAAATCAACTTCAAATCAGAAAAATTTAAAATGTTCCAAAATATAGATAGGCAAAGATTTCCAAAAAGCTATCTTGGGCCTGATTTGGATGAGTGGAAGGCCTCCAAAAGCTTCCCTAAAGTGACACTATGCATTAGGCTTACGGCACTACACATCAGGCAAATTTTGTCAATTTTGTCTAAAAGTCAAATTTCACCTAGTCTCTTTAGCAGTTGAATTTTTCTTCTTTTCTTGGAAAATTGTGCATGGTAAATGATGTAATATGATGTAAATGTTGATTTAAAACACTTTGTGGGTTAGATACATCAAAGCAAAAGTGATTTTAAAGTGAATGTATCAGTTTCCTTAGTTTTAGAGGCAAGCTATTCCACTGCCTATTTTATTGTTCCTAGGTTAGATGTTGTTGAAAACGTTCCTTGACTCATGGATTCGACCCCTGATGGATAGCTTAGATGGTTTTGAGGTCTATATGATGTCTTTTCTCAGTCATTTGTAAGGGTTGGACTTTGGCAGAAGTGTTGGACTCACTGAACATTTGTAACAACAGTTTGGGAAGGAATAAAACTAGGTTTCACAACTATTTTTGTGGGATTCTTGTGACAATGAGTTTATATTGTTTTTTCTGATGTTTTATATGTATCCACATCTCTCTCTCTCTCTCTCTCTCTTCTAAACTAAATGAATCAAGGTGAATAGACAAAATACACTAAATTTACAGTGCTTTGTCTTGGGAATGCATTTGGATTTCAATGTTTTCACTGTTTGAAGAGGATTCATAGTTTCTTATGCCCTCCTCAACTCCTCAGTTGTCTTACTCTACCATCTCAATCCATTGCTAGTACATAAACCCTTGTCTACCTTGCCTCACGGGACATGACTATATCCCTGACTTGATTTCCCGAACCCAATCTACCTTCTCCAATTGATCCAGCAACCAAATCCTAAAATCAAACAAAAATCTATGATCTACTATACCTAGCCTAAAATCAACATTCATTTCAGTCATCTCAAGCCCTAGTTGCCAATATCCTAATTGAGATTGACAAGGAGAGAGCCCTCTCCTGACCTAGTAGGGCTAGATACTAGGTTAAGCATGGTTTGATGTTACCCTAGACCTGCCTTCCGTCAGCCTGAGGTAGATCCAGGCACTAAAAACGCGCAGGGAAATTTGTTGGTTGAGTCATCAAATATATCCTTAGTGAACATTATCAAGAAAATTTTGGAGGCAAACAAGAAGAACTTACGTCGAAAGCTTGTTAATGCCTTATGGGCTGACAGAGTGAGCAATAAGAAATCCATAGGTATGTCACCTTTTGAGTTGGTTTATGGTACTAATACAATATTTCCTACATCACTTGCAGTCCCAGTCATGAGATTATTGCAGGAATTTGGCAGCAAAGAGGATGATATCCAGCACAGAATTAATCAAATGATTCATCTTCAAAAAACAAGGGAAGAGGTTTCCCAAAACACTTTCCGATTGCAAGAGAAGATAAAGAAAATTTATGACCGCAAAACCAAAGCAGAAAAGTTTCAGTTGGAAGATGTAGTGCTGCAATGGGATTCACGGAATGAGGAAAAGGGAAAGCATGGTAAGTTTGATAATTTATGGAAAGGACCATATAAAATATCAACTTATTAAGGACAAAATGCATTTTTTGTTGAAGGAAATGGATGGTCAGGAATGTTCAGGAGGGCCAATGAATGGTAGGCTCCTGAAGCACTACTACTTTTGAGGTTGTTCCCTGAAGTTACTTCACCTTCATTATATATACCGATTTGATTTTCATTGCAAGTTTTCAAGTACACTGTTATCTGAGCTTGGGGCCTAAAGCAAAGGCTATAAATTTTGAATGATTAGTGTCAAGTTTGGTTGATTTGGTTGATAGTCAAGTTTAGAGTCGATTTGGTTGTGAATCAGATTTTAGTTTGTATTGAGTCATTTTTCACTTTTTTGTTTTGACCGTATTGCCAAATGGATGAGGCACTTGGTCTATGGTGTTCTTGACACCTTGAAGGAGTTTCCATCCCCAATATAGCCAATGTTAGTGTTAGTATCTACATACTTCTATCAAGGATCAAAATTTTCTCTCTGCATTTTCATTTTAGGGGTCCCATACTAAAAATTTTACATCATTTCATTAGGTCATGTCTAACTAATCCACTGATGGTTGTCTTCTCTTCATAAAATCTAAATTTTTCCATCATAGAGTATACTTGCTGACCCTTCTTCAGGTTGTCTCCATTCATGGTTTCATGGTCAATTAGCGATCATGCTTTCTTTAGGTCATAGGGCATGTTTTCATTAGGGTTTTCATTAGGTCTTAGGGCATGTTTTCATTAGGTCTTAGGGTTTCATCACCAAGGTCAAGATCATGATTTTAAAAATGTAAATAAAGGTTAGCAACAATATGAGGATGATAAATAAGCCAAGCATGATGGCTTGTAGGTCATAATTACTATATATTTATCTTTTAATCTAATGTAATTTTCACCTCAAAAACATGTTTTTGAGGTGAAAACAGAGTATTTTGAGTTTATTTGTATTTCTTATGTAGTTTTAAGTCACTATATGTAATAAATGATCCCACCTGCACCAGAACATCTCTCCTTGTTGCAAGACAAAGAAACACTTGAAAAATCAGTTCAAGTTGAGCATTATCCATCTGCAAAGACACAAAGAAGAAAAGGCATTAAAAACAAAGTTTTGAGAAAGAGCAAGAAACATTAGAAAGTGGGTTTTTCAAGTGAAAAATCAAAATATACTCCTATTTAAGCTCTCACATTTCATTTTCAAGTTCATTATTCTCATTTGGCAAGCAAGGAGTCAAAAAGTGAGAAGAAGAGGCAAGCTTGAGCAAGTTTTGGGTGAAGAAGAGTTGGTGTTGTGCTTCTATAGAGTGGCATTGTGCTTCTGGAGTAATGGAGGAAGAAGAGTTGGTGTTGTGCTTTTTTAGAGTGGCATTGTGCTTCTGGAGTAATGGAGGAGTGACCCTGCGTATTGGTAGTAGGGAAAAGTTTAAGAACCCCCCCAAATTTACATGTATAATAAATGGGCAAATCTCCATGGTATATAGGAAAAATGGAAGGCGATTTTATCAATAATATGATATGTATATATAATTTTTTGGTGAATCTCTCACCAGGAATGGTGAATATTTTACTCAATTATAAAATCTTGTGTTTATTGAATACACAAATGAAATCATTGCATTTCTTTAAAATATCTTTTGAAATCAAAAATTACCGAAATTACATATCGATAATCTAGTGGGTGTAAGATAAAATTCACCCGTGTCATTCACAGAAAGCATGAGAAAAAACCTAATACTATATATAAAACCAAGAAAAATTCAAATTCATCACTTCTAGGAACCTCCTAACCACCGTGCCAATACACAAGTATGTTCCTGTTTACAATTAGAAAAATTACCCAAATTACAATCTGTTTACTCGACTTCTAAGGACCTCGTAACCACCCTGCCAATACACAAGTATGTTCTCGTTTGCAATTAGAAAAATTACCCAAATTACAATTTGTTTACTCCAACGTATGTTGGAAAGTTATAGAAGGATGACTAGTGCAATCAATCCATTCCTTTTAGCCCTGGATTTGTTTCAGTTTAAAACAGAAGTATACAATATACTTGTCCAATGTCTATGCTTTAACCATTCACCTTAAGATGTTTTTACAATATAATTTCCTAAGTCTATTTAATATCTTCATTATCATAAAAACCAACCTATATCCATCTAACTCCACATCTACCACTCTTAGGGGGATGAAATCTATTTATCCCTCTGAGCACTTGGTAGACCCAAAATTAAGATGGATCTAAGATAGAATTTCCCCTTTAGATAGTCTATGCTCACATGAATACCATGGGTCAATACCATGGGTTATTATAAACCTGGAGCTTAAAAATTACTATTAGTAATTTATAAAAATTAATAAAATTAATGGTTGTTTTTTATTTTAATTTTTATTTCAACCAAGCTAAAATGTTTAACATACATTAAATTACAACATCCATTTTCACTCTTGATTGGATCAAATATTTTTTCACTCTATGCTAGTTTGCATATCACGATATTTGATAGGGGTTAGTAGATCCAGAGTAAAATGGATCTATTATGGTTTAATTCCCCCATTTAAATAGGCTACATTCCAAGTGAATACCATGGGTCAATACCATGTGTCATTTTGGTGAATACCATGTGGCATTTTTATTTTTATTAATACTAATATTAAGGTTAATAATGTTTTTTTTGCATGGTATTAATATAAAGAAATAAAAAAATGTTTTATTTGTTTACTATACCTCTCGTTTATTTATATTTTTATTAATTTACCATACCATTCATAAA
>APFE030084638.1:90388-109505 GCA_000404065.3 Pinus taeda
TACCATACCTCCACTTTACTTATATTTTTATTTGTTAACACCCTTGCATGTATATAAGGTGACTTATGGAGTAAATATAAAAAAATAATTTATTTATTTACCATACCTCTCATTTATTTATATTTTTATTAATTTACCATACCTCTTTTATAAATTTGGTATTTGGGCCTTTGGCCCATAGGATTCACTTAAATAAAACCTATTCTTGAAAATGGGCAAATGGATTCACTTAAATAAAACCTATTTTGGAAAATGGGTGAATGGAAGGTTGTAACTCCTAATTTCAAGGGCTAAATTTACCTTTTTTACCCTCTCTCTTAAAATAAGGTGGGCTATTTGAGGTGATTTGTAAAAATGTACTATGATACAAAATATTCGCCCACTAAAAATTTAAAACCCCTTAATTTTGCCAAAGGGCGGACATTCGCCCCTAAAATCACCCCTAATTGGTAGAGTGGCGCTGCACATTTGAGGCAGCCGATGTTGGCACTATGCGTGGAGACCGGCGTTGTGCGTCTGGCAAACCTTTGCAGTGTTATTTTACATTGGCGCTGCACTTCTAGGGTGGCACTGCGTGTCTATGCACCGGCACTGCACGTTGAGCAGAAGGGTCATAAAGCCCTCAAACTTCAAGAAATCTCAAAATTCCTCTCTTACCTTCATTGCAAGTAAGTTGACCTCCTTTGTTGCAGTTTTGGTTTGCATATCAACATCATAAGCATCATTCTCCATGATAAATATGAAACCCTAAAAATCTCCCTAGTGATGCCTAAAACCCTAAACCCTCATTTTTCATCCTATCACCTATCCCTACAGCTCTAAACTATATCCCTTTATCCATTTACCCCTATTCCATATCATTCCCATCCATTTATTCCTTTTCCACAAGGGCAATTTCTCAAACAAAACAAGCCCTCCCTCTCATTTCCTACTCCTTCATTCATTTTTAGCCCATAAAGTCATCTTCCATCCCCTCACTCCTAAAATACTCTCATTACATTCATACAACCTTAAGCCTTGCAAACATAGACACAGAGGACCAAGACTATGAGGAGGAAGAAAAAACAAGCAGTGACACCTCAGCAAATAGAGCTAGGCAGCAAAGAAAACCACACAAGGGAGGCAGGATTATTAGAGAAGAGCCTTCAAACCTTAGTGAATTGTAGGACTCTCAGTTTTTTGTCACATGTTTTAGATATCTTGGTTGCTATGAGTTCTGTGAGCAGGTAGAGAGAGTTCAACACCACTATAATCTCACTAGACTTTTTGTAGCTCATCTTCAGGGCAACAGGGTGACTCTTGCTCGGGTAACATTCATAGTCTCACCCTCCATCATTTCAAATGCAACCAGGATTCCGAATGTAGGGGAGAAGTGGTACAAGGCCCAGGACCTGGATGAACACTACTCTGAGCCTTATGTCAAATCTTGGTATAGAAATGAGGTGAAGAGACTTTTTCCTTTCAGATTTCTCAAAGACAAGTATGTCCCCATGATGAAAATAATCATGAAGCACTTCACTTGTGAGGGTAGATTCTCTAGGTTGTACACCTATCACATCAAGCTCCTCATGAATTTTACCAGGGTGAGGATGTTAAAACTCCCTTACTTCTTGTTCAGGAATATTGAGAAGATGGCTCATTTTTTCCACAAGATGCCATACCCTCAGCAAATGAGTGATCTCTATCACTATTCCCTGGTCAAGATGATTGTGCTTCATCATCTCAGTCTCCTCAACATCTCTTGGGAGACATTTATTTCTCATGACATCTTCAAGGGTCCTCAAATTCCTCCACCAGTGTCTCAAGAAGCAGGGGGGCCTTCTAGTAAGTATTCAGTTGAAAACAAATGAGGAATCCAAGGAGACTAGAACTACTGAGGTGCTAGTTTACATGACATATTAGAGGGGTACAAGGAGATTGTTTGCAGCCGATAGGCAAATGCTAACTCCATAGGATGTGGAAGGGTATTTTTCTTCTTCTCTAGCACAGCAAGTACAGGTGAAATAGCTGCACAAAGGGAAGGAAAAGATGTTAGAGGAGATTTTTGATGATGAGGAGGAAAAGGAATTTTACTTGACAAAGCATGATGAGCCGAGCATCGTTATGCCCATCATGGAGTGGAAATCATTGACTTAGAGGCTTAGGATGAAGAAACCATAAAATACATCATCATACAAGAAAAGGAGGCTCAAGTACAAGCTTTGATGGAAAATTTGGAGAAGTCCAAGTATGTCATCACATATTTGGAGCCAGAAAACAATTAGTTGAGTGACAAGCAAGTCCTCATGGAGCTGGAAATGCTCAAAGTAAAATGACAAAGTGGCAAAGAGGCACAAGTCACTTTGACTCCCCTTGAGAAGGATATTGAAGATGATAGAGAGACTTGGCTTGAGAGAGTCAACCTACACATTTAAAAGCTAGTACAGAAGGCCAATAGAGACAATCAGATGATCAGACACATGGCCTATCATTATAGGACCCGAAACAAGATTTGCAACATGAGGGTCAAGAAGATGAAAGATAGGCTAAGCCAGGCCTTGAAAGGAAAAAAGGAGGAGGATAAGCTTAGTTGCTTGTTGAAGCTTCCTTGGCTCATTAGGACACTTGACGATTGTGCTTCGCACCAATTTTGGGAAAGTTTGGAGAATTTTTTGTCATTTGCAAATTTTTGAAATTCTACACACAGGAAAACTGCCTAAACACGCAGCATCACTGGCACTGCTCTTTTCATAGGGGCAACCAATGAATAAAAGGTTTGAAGTTTTGGATTCATAGTGATGAAGAAATCCAACCTAGAGGTTTTCAAAGTTTTTGGGGCAGAACTGGTCCACCAAAAGGTCAAAAAACATCCTAAAAATGTCCTTTCAGCCTCTTTTTGGACACATAGAAGCAGTCTTGGGAGAATCCCTTTTTGAGGTGCCAAATGAGCTTCAAATTTAGAAATTCTAGGTGTTTTAGAAAGTATACTTGAATAACTTTCCAATGAGCTATCCTGAGCGCAATTTGGATGCCAAGAAGGCCTCCAAAAGGGACCTGAAAGTGGTGTTGCGTGTTGGGCCAGTGGCACTGTGCATAGGGCAGATTTTGCTGAGGATGGCCATTTTTCCAATTTTTTATTGTGTTCATGGATTCTCTCTCATGGAGGATGATTTACCTTTGTAAATTATGACTTGGCATGTAACTATTATAGATAAATAGTAATAGAAGGTAGATTCATTGCTTTAAGTCAATTTTAGCTCAAATGAATTAGTTTTTCACTTTTAGAGGCAAGTTGTTGAAATGCCTATATTCATGTTTCTTGTTCAGTATTAGTTAGATTAGCTCCTCATCTTACGGATTCGACCCCTAAGGATGGGAGGATGTTGAATTCGTGTCTATATCTTCTTCTTCTTTCTCGTTGTAAAGGGTTGGACTCAACTGGATGCTCAGACCTTAATTGTACACCATTTTGTAGCAGTTTAGCAGGAGATTAATAAGAATTGTAGCTATTTTTATGGGATCCATATGGCATGGAGTTTTAGTATAGTTTCTTCTTATCTGATCATATTTTATTGTGTTTTGTGTGCTTTTTTAATCATTTCATTGCTTCTAGTTGAATGTTTTCAAGTTGATAGGCTAAATTCATTACATCAATGCTCTGCCTTGGGAAACCATTCACCATTTTATGTTTTCTGTAGTCTAGGAAGGATCCATGGTTTTCACATGCCCTTCTTAGCTTCTCATTAGTCTAAAAAATCTCACCCCATCAAGCCCTAGAGTGCTAGACCTTATGCCTACCTTGCCCCATTGAACACCCTGCAATTCTAACCTAATTCCCTATCCCTAACTGTCCAACTCCTCCTGATGCAGCAAAACCCTTTCAAAATCCAATCAAAACTTCATGCTACTATACCTAGCCTAATATCCTTTATCTAATCTAGTCATCTTGGTATAGATCCCTATGGAGAGAGCCCTCTTCCAGCCTAGTAAGACTAGCTACTTGGCTAAGCATGGTTTTTGGTTACCCTGCCATTGCCTTCTTTCAGCCTGAGGTTCAATCCAAATGATAACATTGGGTATAAGGATGGTTTAAAGGGTTATAAACTTTGGAACCCAGTAATAAGGAAAGTTGTGTATAGTTGAGATGTGGTGTTTAGAGAGGTGAAAGATGTTATTAAACATGAATTCCAACCAAAGGAACCAGAGAATATAGAGTTTGAGCTAAAGGAGGAAGAATCAGACTCTACCGCAGAAGAGGAACCAGAAGATGAACATTTACAAACTCTGGTTGTGAGAAGATCAATTCGAGAAAGAAGGTAGCCAAAAAGGTATAGTCCATCTTCTTTTTGTTCAAATTTTTCTTTATTTATTACTCATGATGATCCCAGAACTGTGAAGGAAGCAGTAGATTCAGAGGATGGAACACTCTAGAAAGAGGCCATGGTTGATGAAATGGAATCTTTGCACAAAAATGCGGCTTGGGATCTGGTGGAGTTTTTGGCTGGAAGGAAACCCATTAGCAGCAAATGGGTGTTCAAGACTAAGACAAATGCAGAAGGAAAGATGGAGAAATACAAAGCTCAGTTGGTAGAAAAAGGTTATTCCCAAGTGCCAGGAATTGATTTTGGTGATATTTTTTCTCCTGTTGCCAAGGTAGCTTCTATTAGATTACTTTTGTTTGTTGTTGCTGCTTTTGATTTTGAGGTAGAATAGATGGATGTGAAGATATCACTTCTTCACGGGGATCTGGAAGAGGCGATCTACATGAAGCAATCTGAAGGCTTTGTGGTGAAGGGTAAGAAAGAACTGGTATGCAAGTTAAAAAAGTCTTTGTATTGGTTAAAACAGTCACCAAGGATGTGGTATCAGAAATTTGATACATTTATACGAGGACTTGGCTTAACCAGAAGCAAAGCAAATCACTGTGTGTATTTTAAATTAATTGGTGACCGTGTTATTTATCTGAATTTGTATGTGGATGATATGTTGATAGTTGGAAATGAAAAAGAAATTATCCAAGATTTGAAGTCCCAATTGTCCCCCAATTTCAACATGAAAGATCTTGGTGCTGTAAACTATATTTTGGGCATGGAAATTAAAACAGATCAGGAAAAGATGAAGTATGTCGAGACAACAATGAATAGGTTTAATATGTTGTATAGTAAACCGGTGAAGGTTCCTATTCCTGTAGGTGTGAAGATATCTATTGAACA
The DNA here is from genome assembly GCA_000404065.3 of Pinus taeda. NCBI lineage: Eukaryota > Viridiplantae > Streptophyta > Pinopsida > Pinales > Pinaceae > Pinus > Pinus taeda. The sequence goes on from APFE030084638.1 coordinate 95,581, forward strand.
GTGTACTAAGACACAAGAAGAGGGAGAGGACATGTCCTGTGTTCCATATGCAAGTGCAGTCAGTAACCTGATGTATGCAATGGTTTGTACTAGACCATACATTGCACATGCAGTGTGAGTATTGAGCAGGTTTATGTCAAAACCAAGAAAAGTGCACTAGACAGTAGTTGTTACATAGTATTTTGTCACCATCCCTGTTACCCCTTCTCCCGTACATTGGAGGACCTATTCTGGGACCTGTGAGAAGTGACATAACCTGAAAACACCTGCATTGTATCCCCTTGAGTATGTACTTCATATGCCCTGAAGACACCTTCTGCAAAATACCCATAAAAATAGCTCGTTTTCCGTTGGCGCTATTCCACCATGTATCACTCGCGCCAATGGGGGGAAATCCTCCAAAGAGGGCGCGCCAGCTGGCGCTCTATCTCAAAGTCGCACTAGCACCAACCGACTTGGGTAAAGTTTTTAACAAACAAACTTTCGAAGGTTCCTTCTAACCTATCCATGAACTAATTCCAGTTTGAATTAGTTCAGTTGGGCTTCGTATCTCCCAAGGAGGGAAGTAGTTCTCCAACTTTCATGGAAGCTTCCTAATGATAAGGACAATCCCTTGAATTTGGTGGATGGTCTTATCTACTCCTCCTACCTCTATATAAGCTTGTTCTTTTCCCTTTGACAAGCTAGTTAGTAATTCTACTTTTCAAGCTCCCAAATCTAAGTCCCAAAGTCTGAGAATTGCTAAGCTCACGTACAAGAGCCTTGTTCATCCCTATAAGGCTATATCTTTAAGGAGGAGATCCATGTCAAGTAATCAAGGAGAGAGAGGCTTGTTCCCCATCCCTACAAGCTTTGCAAGGCATGTGTCTGCCTGATCACCCAGCCAAAGGAGGATTTGACGTCAGAACTTGTTGTATTCTCTTTTGTTTATCAATAATAATATACGACTATCATTATGGTTCCACTCATGTGTCTTTATAATGATGTTTGAGTTGTATCCTTTCTGACTGATACATAGTTGCATTTCTTGGATTTTATGCTTGTATTTGTCTTGTTCTTTGCATGTGAAGGTGTCTTTTCGCGAGGATCGTGAGGATTGTGACCAGCTGAAGCGAAAGAATGGAAGCAACGACTCTTCTACGAATACTAGCATTGGATTCGAGGTAGTCTCTCATCATTGGCTTTTACTTTTCCATTAGGAACCTGCGTGTTAGCATTGTTTGATTGTTGCTAGACCCAATTTAGGCTAGTGGGTTCACCTTTGTCCGCAGAGGGGATTTACCTGTACAACAATTTGGTGACTCCGCTAGGGAGTTGGCTTTTGCCTTGTTTGTTTATCTTGTCTCGTTGTTTGATTTGTAAACTTTAGACGGAGCCTGAAGTCTGGCCAGATAGCCTTCGAAACGCTATTGCTTTGCATTAGTGAAGTAGATCAACGCTACTTCAATCCATCTCCGGTTTGGTTTGCAAACTGAACAACTTGGAACTTGCCTTGTTCCTTGTTTGTTTCCTTGGTTTCTCCCGCTTGTTTAGCCTTCTGGGTTGAATGCATGTGTTGTTTTTGCCTCTTGAGAGTACTTAGGTATTGCTGGTTTGGCCTTGGCTCTTTTGTTTTTATTTTTCCATAGAAAACTCGACTGGCGCTAGTTTATAGCGTGACAGTCGCACCAGTTGGCGCATGTTGCACACTTACAACCCATGCCAATCCCTAAAAGGCACTTGTTGCAGCCTGACAATCGCGCCAAGCCTGTAAAATTTTGAAGTTTGCTTGGTTCTCAACTTTTTGAGATTTGGTTTTGCGCTAAGTACCTTTATTAGACTACCTGAGTGTGTTGGAGTGTGTTTTGACTGGTTTCGATCACTACCCTTTGGGTGTTTGCTTTTTTCTACCGATTTCGCATTTCTAGCCCTAGGGCATCTAGTGGCCTTGTGAATCGAGCCTTCCTAAGGTGTTTTGATCTTTTCATGGTGCATTCGACTCTTTTGTTTGCTCCCTTACACTTGTTTGGTAGTTGAAAGTCATTTTGTTGTGTTATTTGGGTGATTTGCTTCGTCTTCACTTGAATTCCACTTCGTCTCACTTTGAGCCTAGATCACACGGCTCATTGCTGTTGTTGGGATCTTTTTGGTTCTTTAGATGTTTGATTTGTTGATTTGAGGAGCTGAACGTGTTTGTATTGCATAGAATTTTTTTGTGTTATTTCTCAAAAGTTATTTAGTGCATTTTTCCATTATCGAAAAGAAAAATCTCTTTTGCTTTGAATCAGTTAATGAAAATTAGGACTTTTCATTTCGATTAGTGATTTAGTGATCTTAAAGAAAAGTTTATTGATTTGCATTAGCTACATTAGGGAAACTCTTTGTTGTTTGTGATCGTTTCATTTGCATGAAAGCTCTTTAACCCTCTTGTAATTAGCATTCATTGAATGGAATGACATGTTCTGGCATATAGACTGCATTTAGGGACTTTGAGAGATCACATACGATAGGACCTGAAAACTGAAATTTAACTCAAGATCAACTTTAAAATAAATCGAATGAACATAAAAATGCATTGGAACATAACTCTCACATTCTAGAGGTCTAGGCTAGAGACGTGCTCTGGCGTCGTTAAACCTAGTCACTTTTGTTTTCACTTAAGGTGGGGTGATTCCTCCTTGTGTGACTCAACTGTGGTCTAGTACGGACTTGTGCTCCCACGTACCGTCGCGTATATATGGGGAGACTCCACTAGGTTATCATCCTTGATCCATAGGAAGTTGTGTATGCCTCCTTACAGCCCGTAACGCACCGAACACAACATTCGGGGAAGATTGACTGCTGTACGGAAAGTCCTTGGCTTTCATATGATTGCTAAGGTGTATATGCACTTTTACGGATTGTCTGGTAAACCCCTTGCCTAGTTTCTCCAGAGTAGTCACTTTTTGATCCTTTTCGGACTCCTTAAAAGAAAAGGCTCACTTGAGCATTTGTCACTTCAGCCTCACTAAATATTCGAAGGTGACTAGAGTCATCTTTTGTCCTTTTCTCGACTCTTAAAACATGAAAAGGTCAAGTTGTGTCCTAATGTCTTAAAAATTTATTCGACCACGATTACATTTATCTTGTTAGATCTTGTTTGTGTTAGTTTTGAGTAGGGTCTTTCTTCGTTAGCTTGTCTAGGGTTTTTGAATTCGATCATCCTAGCGGATCCATCGATCCCGTCTCCCATCCCTAGTGACCAAGGGTCTCCTTCTTCTATTGCCCCTGAGACACCGGTTTGTGGTGACATTTTTCCTGTTATTCCAAGTGTCCAACCGTTGAAATCTCATGCTCCAGAGGACAAGCTTCACGATTTGTTTTGGAACCCTGTTTGGGAACCATACGAAGAGGATTATCCCTCTACCCCTACTGGTGTTTCGACCCCGATGGCTTCCTCTGATATGGAGGATACATCTCCTGTAGTGAGTGGAACACCTGTTGTGTCGAGTATTAAGACGCCTATCCCCGCCACATCCCCGGTCATATCTACGCCCTACACTGTTACCCCTCTCGGTATTACAGTGCCTGCGCACTATAGATCTCTGAGGGATGCCATGGGCTCTGGGACCTCCTCTTCTGGTACCATGTGGGATCATAACATCATTCCCACTATGGGATCTTTTGTTTCCCAAGTTCACAATACTGTTGTCACATCAGTTCCGACCAATTCGACCATTTGTGTCGCATTTTCAACTCTGGTTGCTAGTGCCGTTACGGCATCTTCCGTCGTAACTACTGTCGTTGGCCCATCCCGTGGTCCAGTACATAGTGGTCAGTCGGCATATGTAGCCAGAGTTTTTCATCCTGCAAGCAGTGCCCCACCTTTTTCTGTTACCATTCTAGCAGGGGGGGCATATTCTCAATACATGCATGCTTTCCAAAATCCAGGCACGCAAGGCCCTTATTATGACCCTATCGGTCATCCTTTGTATACCTCCTTGCCAGCTCAACCCGCTGTTGAGGCTTCCATTTCGTTGAATGTCGCCTGGGGTACCACTGGTTATGGTGGTGGCCAATTCCGTCCGGATCAAGGGCAGCCATCCCAAGGACCATCATACCAAGGTCATCCATCCTACACGTAGCCTAATTATGGACAACAGTATTATGGCCAAACCTATCCAGGGCAACCTGGAGGCTCACAAGGACAACCCTCCCAGGGACAACCTTCGGCCTATGGTGGTCCATCCTTTACCTATCTTGGGCAACCTTCTGGAAACCCGGGACAACCTTATGCTCAACAAGGACAACCTGGAGCCAAACAGGGATACCCTTCGGGTCAACCCTACGGGAGTCCGAGACAACCTTACGCACAACAAGGACAACCTGGAACCCAGCAAGGCTACCCTTCTGGGTAGGGAGGTCATCCTTACATGTAGCAAGGCCAGCCCGCTGCTCAGCCTAGTCAACCATCTAGTCGGCAAGGACAACCCTCGGTTGCACAAGGACAACCAAACACCCAGCAAGCTCAACCTTCTGGGAAAGTAGGTCTGTCCCAGATCCAACCAAGGCAGCCTTCCAGCCAGATGGCCCAACCTCAGTCTTCCCAAGGACATCTCTCTGGGCCTGCTCAATTGGGCATGCAGATGGTTCCTGCTTCTCAAGCTCAACTCGATTATCAGCCCCATAATCAAACTGGTCTCCAGCTGCAAGGTGGATTTCAATCCCAACCTTCTTATCAAATGCAGCCTGGTTCCTAGGCTCAATATGGAGCCCAGCAACCGTATGGATACCAGCAACCCCAGGCGAAAACTCAGTTCGCCCCATATCAAAATTATCAACAGCCGCAGGCCACTCCTTATCAAAATTATTAGCAACCCAATGTTGCTCCTGCCGGTCAGTATGGTAACCAATGGGGTGTTGGGGGCCAGATCCAGAATCAACCGTCTAGTCATGGATATAACCCTTATGGACCTGGTCTGTCCGAACAAGGTCAATGAGGGTAACCAGCAACTGGATGGAACTCTGGCCCTACCGCATATCCGCAGATGTCCTTCAACCCTCAGCTACCATTCTTAGCAACGTTGGAACTGCCCGATGTGTTGAAGTTAACCAATGATCCTATCTTGCATAATCCACAGTGGCCGCCAATTCCAACTAAGATACCCAGCGATTGTCCCAAGTTTAACGGTAAAGCTGGAGAGGATCCTCAAGCCCATGTAATGACTTACCACCTTTGGTGTTCATCCAATTCATGGCTTGACGATTCAGTTCGGCTTCGCCTGTTGCAAAGGACTCTCACCGGCTCCGCTGCTAAATGGTTGATTGAATTGAACCATGTGTATTTTCAAGATTTCAATTCATTGGCAATGGCATTCCTTAACATTTTCAGTTACCCATTCGGTATGAGACGAGAACTCATCTCCTTACGTCTCTCAAGCAGGACACGGCTACGCACATCTCTGATCATATACATGAATGGAGAAGGCGTCGTCGGTTGATCAAGTTTTAGATTCCTGATCAACTCCTCACCGATTGGTTCACAACTTCCTTTGTCCCTAAGATCGCACGGGACATTGCTATGGGAGCTTGCGTAGCTGAAGAGTAAGCTATCGCGTGCACTCAGTACCTTGACTTAGTTTATTCTTAGTCAGGTACTTTATATGAGTATTTACCTGATGCCCCAAGACACAGTACATCCAAAGCTCCACCAAAGCCATCTATTGATGGGGTTATTGGCTCTGTAAATCCGTCGTCGAAAAAATCATCCTCGAACCCTGGGAAGTAAAAGTCGAATGCTTCTAACGAAAACACTTCTCAGGGTGGTTCTAATTCTGGAAGTACTTCTGAGGTTAACGTCGTCCAGTCCAGCACGGCGAACAAGGCCTCAAAAGGAAAGAAAAAGGGGAAAGCAAAGAATAAGTCTGAGCAACCTAAACATGATTCCTCCAAACCTCCATCCGAGGAAGGAGCCAAGCGTAAACCAAAGTATCCTTGTCTCATCTATGATGAGGATCACTATACCAAGGACTGCCCAAGGTAGTCCGAGGTTAGTCATTTGTTGAAAGGTACTCCTGGGATTCCTGCGGTTCTGAAAGAACCTTTCCCCTCCCAACAGACTCACATGGTGGCTGATCCATCTTCGTCTTCATCTCCCTTTGGTTCCCAAGTGTTCATGGCTGGAGCCATTCCCATTCGTGTAACGACTCGAACAATGGAGTACCCATCATCCGCCGGGAAGGAGCCTGAGGTCCCCTCAAGTGCTCCTCCATCCAGTTCTGGTCCGCTCCACATCGAGAGGCCTACTACTGAGACGAAAATCCGACCCCCTCCTAAAGGAGTACTCCGGAGATCATCTTACAACCCAAATGCTCGTGCTGCTCAGCACTATAGCATAGTTGAGGACTTAGCACAGGCTCCGTCAGCTATGTCTACTTTAGAAGTTCTCCACTGCTACCCCCCTCAAAGGAATTCCCTGCTATCAGCCATCGGTGGCATCGACCCGGCAGATTTGGATTTATTGAATGAATGACCAGAGATTTGGATTTGATCACCTTTGATCTCAAGAGCCATGTCCCAAGGCTGCCTCATCAGATCGCCTTCCTCATACAAGTCATCATCAATTCGAAAACGATCCATCGTACAGTTATTGATGAAGGCACGTCAACTTTCATCATGTCGGTTGCTTGTTGGAAAGCGATCGGGTCTCCAAGTTTGAGCCAGTATCCCACGACACTGGAAGCCTTCGATGGGAGAGAATCTTGTCCCTATGGTATTCTTCAATGCTTGCCGATTACTTTAAAAGGGAAAACCGTTGAAGTGGAAGTTGAGGTCGTTGACGCAAATCTTACTTACAACCTCCTTCTGGGCCGGAGTTGGACATACGCCATGCGTGCCGTGGCTTCGTCCCTCTTCCGTGTCATTCGTTTCCCTCACCAAGGGAAAATTGTCACAGTAGACCAGCTCTCCTTCTTCGCTTCTTCTTCTGAAGGCAGTGTGCCTTTCGTTGAGCATACCTCTATCCCGTTCGAGAGCGTGGGAGCCGAGCTCTTCAAAGATCCCGCCCTCATGGGTGTTTTTTCACTCCCACCTCCAAACCTCGCCTCCATCAATATGATTTCGGTTCGTTCCAACCCTTGGGTCCTTCCCCCCATCGACCAGATAGAATCATGGGGCGAGGAGATGCTGTTGAGTCTCACCGAGCTCAACTACATCGAAATTGCTGCTGTATTGGCTCCTCCTACTGAACCTGCTTCTTTAAGCAGAGCTCTTGACTCATACGACTATTCCCCTTGGCTTGGAGAATGCGCCTCCTCGGACCCATTAAAGGAAATATTTCCTTCCGACGAAGCCATCATAGAGACCATGTCTCTCGAGGATCCTCCGTGGTTCAATCTTCATCACCATTCCTCATTTCTCCCAACCCTTCGGGAAACGTTGGCTTGTCTCGAGCGGTTTGCTCCGTGTCTCCCTTCACAACCTCTTCAGACAGCTATTCAGGTCTATCAAGTATCGTCTGAAGGGAATTTGGGGAACATTATGCAGACCCAACCTATTGACATCTCTGTCAAACCAGGGATTGTTGAGAACATTTACATAGGATTCACTTGCACTCCTGAGGAAATTCAAATCTATATAGCTCTCTTTCACGAGTTCCGTGACATCTTTGCATGGTCTTATGAAGAGATGCCTAGTATTGATCCAAACATTGTAGTGCATGAGATACCTACGTATCCAGGAGCTAAACCTGTTCGTTAGCGTTTACGCCTTGTGCACCCCCGCAAGGCTGCAGCTATCAAAGGGGAAGTTGAAAAACTTCTTAAAGCTGGTTTCATTTACCCTATCCCACTGACAGATTGGGTCTCTAACATTGTCCTTGTAGATAAAAAGCAGGGTACTATTCACGTCTGTGTCGATTATCGCGATATTAACTAAGCCTGCCCGAAAGATAACTACCCCACACCTTTCATTGACCAGCTCATTGATGAGTGTGCTAGGAGTGAGATATATTCATTCATGGACGGCTTTTCTGGCTACAACCAGATTAATATCGCGCCTGCCAATCAACATAAGACGGCCTTTATCTGTCCATGGGGTACTTTCGTGTATAAAAAGCTCCCTTTCGGTCTCAAGAATGCCAACACCACTTTTCAACATGCAATGTCTTACGCCTTTCATGATATTTGGCACATCATACAGCCTTATCTGGATGACCTCCCGGCTCATTCGGCTAAGCGCCAAGACCATCCGTCGCATCTCCGTGAAATTTTCCTCCACTGTCGACACTACAATATTCGACTTAATCCGCATAAATGTGTCTTCTGTGTAGAATCTGGTCGACTTCTTGGGTTTATCGTCTCCCGAGAGGGCATCCACTTGGATCCCCATAAAGTCGAAGCCATTTTGAATCTTCCTCCCCCTGCTTCTTTGCGGCAACTGCAGAGTTTGCAGGGAAAAGCAAACTTCTTACGACGATTTATCCTGAATTATGCCGAGGTGGCAAAAGGTTTCACGCGGTTACTGAAGCATGACACCCCGTTTCGATGGGATGCCATAGCCCAAGAGTCTTTTGCACATCTTAAAACTCTTCTGGTTTCCGCCCCTTTGTTGCGGCCTCCGAATTACCATCGCGATTACACATTGTATCTAGCCGCCGCTGATACCACCATCGGTATGGTTTTCGTTCAGGATGACGATGATGGCACTGAACACGTTATCTATTACCTTAGCCGCAATTTGTTAGACACAGAATCTCAATATGCTTATGTCGAGAAGTTGGCACTAGCCGCTGTTTGTGTTGTTCAACGCTTCTGTCATTACATCTTGTTGCGTACCACGACAGTGATCTCTGATTGCAACCCTATGACTTACATTCTGTCACGCCAGTTGCTGGAGGGCAAATACTCGAAGTGGATAGTCATCCTCCAAGAGTTTGACTTGGAATTTACAGCTCCCCAGTCTAAGAAATCACTTGTCTTCCCTAAGCTGTTGTGTTCTTTGCCATCTGTTGCTACCTCCTCTTAGTTAGAGGATTCCATTCCAGACGAAACTCTCTTCCTCACTAGCACCCTCGATACCTGGTACGGGGATATTATTGTCTACTTGAAGATGTCCTCCTTCCATACCAAGACCTCCAAGGATGCTCGTCAACGGATCCGACATCAAGCCCAACCATATCGCATCGTTGGGGACACCCTGTACCATCTCGGTGTTGATTCTGTTCTTCGCCGATGCTTGACTCTTGAAGAAGCCGAGAGAGTTTTGAATGACTGCCACTCTGGTGCATGTGGTTGTCACATGTCTGGATATGCCACTGCACAGAAAATCCTCCGTGCTGGCTATTTTTGGCCCTCCATTTTTAAGGATTCCATTCTTGCCGTCCGTTCATGTCATGAGTGCCAAATTTACCAACAGAATATGCGTGCACCCCCTGCTCCACTGCACCCCATTGTAACCGTCAGCCCTTTTACCAAATGGGGCATTGATTATATGACCTGTAACCCTCGCTCGGCTGAGGGGCATGGGTACATCATTGTTGCTGTTGATTATTTCATGAAATGGGCCAAGGCGATGCCTACATTGTCTGAAGACGGTCACACTGCAGCGTAGTTTTTGTTCAACCATGTTATTTCACGATTCGGAGTACCCCAAGCCATTGTCACTAATCATGGAAAGAATTTTCGCAATCACATGATGACCGAGTTAACAAGCCAGTTGGGCCTCAAGCATGATAGTTTGACCCCGTACTATCCTCAGGCAAACGGTCAAGTGGAAGTCGTGAACAAGGTTTTGGTCACGATGCTTCAACGAACTGTTGGTATTCATAAGTCAAATTGGCATCTGATGTTGTTCTCTACTTTGTGGGCCTACCGTACCTCTGTGAAGGACGCCACTGGTTTCACTCCCTTTCAGTTAGTTTATGGACTGGAGGCTACCCTTCCTATTGAGTGTGAGATTCCTTCATTAAAGATAGTTGTCGAATTTCTCCCTGATACTACTCCAGTAGAAGAGCGTCTTCTTTAGTTGGAGCGGCTAGACGAGACTCGTCATCTAGCCTCCTTAGCTATTGAAGCTCATAAGAAGCGAGTGAAAACTCACTTTGATAATACTGTTAACCCCCTCTCTTTCATTGAGGGAGACCTAGCACTGCTCTATGATCAAGCTAACGACAAGCTGGGGGCAGGATAATTCGAGCCGGTGTGGCACGGGCCCTACATTGTGAAAAGAGTTTCGCAAAAATGCGCCTACGAGCTCATTGATTATGAAGGCAATCCCCTGGATAAGCCCCAAAATGGGCTTTATCTGAAAAAATACTATGCATAAGTCTAGGCACTCTCTTTTTGTATATACTTGTGCTTTCAGTGTGTGTGTTGTGTGTGCATGTTTTCATATTTTTGTCTTGGTGTGTCGGCGTGGTTGCCGCTTATTGTGTCTTTTTTCTTCTTGGACAGATGTCTTGATTGCCTTACATTGGTTTCGCTGATGGTGCCTCCCGCAGTACACACAACTTGTCATCTGCGGCATGGGTGATCTACGATCCTCATGGAGAGTTAGTAGACATTCAAGGGGTTTGTCTAGGTTGTACAACAAACAATGTTTCTGAATATAGTGCTATGATTGAATTATTAGCTGAGGCAATTAACCTCGGCATTCGAACATTGGTTGTGAACTTGGACTCTTAGCTTGTCATCCACCAACTCAACGGGCGTTATTCCATCAGAGATCTTCGGATTTTAATGTTGTATTTACATGTTAAGTTATTAGAAAGGGATTTTGATTTCATTACTTATCAAAATATTCCAAGACGACTTAATACGTTAACCGATGCATTAGCTAATTATGTGTTGGACAGGCATTTTCATAACATGTAATTCAACATAACACAAGAAGCATAAAGTACAATAAACCATAAAACATATGTATATATATATATATGTGTGTGTGTGTGTGTGTGTGTGTGTGTGTATCCAAAATGTTCGCACCCCATGCATCATCAAAAAATAATACATGTTTGTCTGAATACATCCGGAGACAACATGTCTCTCAAAAAATATGCATGAAAATAAAAGCCCTAGATATCTAGTCTCGGTGGTGCTCATGGTAGCACATCACCGCCCGCACTAAACGCCTCAGGAGCCGGTGGATGCGAGTTGGCACCCCCACTGTGTGCCTCTGGTACGCTAGTGGGACATCTGCTAGCCAAGCGTAATTTGGAATCCCTCGAGTGATAGCCTCAAGGTTCTGCATAAGCTCCCCTCTGTCACCACCCTCCTCCTGAGGATCTACTCCTGCTGCTGCTGCTACTGGATGTCTCCTCACAACAGGAGACATGCTAGCTGGACGCTCTGGGCCGACATCTGCATGTGCATATAAAGGACATTAGGACAAGCATGTACTAACAAAAAAAATCATAAAAAACACAAAATCAAAAAATGAGGACGTACCAATCTCCTCGTCCCAGTCCTCTCCCTCCAGCAAAGGAAGGTCAGGGTCTCCGGTGAAGTCTGTCCCCGCATACGGCGAGTCCTCCACCACTTTCAGTTGGCAGCAAAGCCACCCGAAAAACTCAAGTCTGAAGGACATCTGCTAGCCGCCACCACCCCTCGACATCAGTGCCACCCATCGAGCCATCCTCGGTGTAGGAATATACAGGGTAAGTTCCTCAGACAGAACACCAAAAGGACACCGCTCACAAACAGATCACAGATCAATACACCAGTATTTTGACGTGGTTAAAACCCTCAGAGAGGGAAACAGTCCACGGCCTGCGCCAACGAGGCTACTACAGGCAATTTATTAATAAAAGAATGAAAATTTACATAAGCTTCTCTCATGCACGGTTAACCTACAAATGACCCTCCATGCGCTTTAAATAGAATTCATGGACCAATCGGGTGTCAAGCCACGGATCAAGTGTCGGTAATACCGAGGAGAGAATGAACCGTCGGATCACTACATATCGTGACCGTCGGATTGTAAGTTACAAAATGTACAACGGTAAAGAAACACACTTTACCTAACTCTATACCTAACTCTATACTAGACCAAGTTGAACTTAACTATTTCCTATGTGTCGGAATATCCTAACATCCCCCCTTAAGAACAACTTGGGATAGGATTGAAGGATTTACAAATATGACACAATAGGAGAAGGAAGGAGGCACTAGAGCCTATCCCCCCTTAGTGACAACTTCCTGAACTCCAAGCATATATCGAAGTTTAGTGAACTTCGCCTCTGTGAGAGCCTTTGTGAAGATGTCTGCAACCTGATCATCTGTTGAACAATATGGCACTTCAAGAACATGGTCATGAATGAGCTTTCTGATGAAGTGCATGTGAAGTTCAATGTGTTTGCTGCGCTGATGCTGAACTGGATCTTTGCAAAGCTGAATGGCACTTTGATTATCACACCAAAGTGTAGTCGGATGCTGCTGCTCAAAGCCAAATTCTGATAGGATATGACGAAGCCACAAGGCTTCCTTACTAGCTTCCACGGCACCACGATACTCTGCTTCTGCTGACGAAAGAGAAATGGCAGCCTGTTTCTTACAAGCCCATGTAATAGGTCCTGAACCAAGAGTGAAGACATAACCGGCAGTAGACTTCCGATCAACAGGGTCACCAGCCCAATCAGAATCAGTGAAACCAACTAATAAAGGAGCTGCTTTGGCACTGTAATGACTCCCAAACTGTACTGTACCTCGAACATAATGAAGTATTCTTTTAGCTGCTTTCCAATGACTTTCACGGGGGTTTTGCATAAAACGAGCAACAAGGCCAACAGAAAAGGAAAGGTCAGGACGAGTATGGGTTAAATACAAGAGTTTTCCTACAAGTTGACGGTATAAGGTAGCATCAACTTCAGGAGAAGTACAAGAGACTGAAAGTTTGACTCCAGACTGAAAGGGAGAAGGAGCTGGCTTACAATCTTCCATGTGAAAATGACGAAGAATATCACAAGCATACTTGGACTGGGAAAGGGAAATACCCTCCTTGGATTGCAAGACTTGAAGACCGAGAAAATAGTGTAAGTGTCCTAAGTCTGTCACTTCAAATTTCTTTTTAAGGCTGGACTTCACATGGTTTATAAGGTTGGGATCACTACCAGTAAGAATAAGATCATCAACATAAAGAACAAGGATGATAAGAGAGTTGCCCACTTTCTTGGTGTAGACAGTATTGTCAGAATAACACCTAGAAAAGCCAGATTCTAAAAGAAAGCTATCCATTTTGGCATACCAAGCCCGAGGAGCTTGCTTGAGACCATAAAGAGATTTCTTAAGTCGACATACAAGGCTGGAGTCTGTTTGGATGAAGCCAATGGGTTGTTCCATATAGATTTCTTCATGCAAGTCCCCATGCAAGAAGGCAGATTTAACATCCATCTGATGGACTTCCCATTTTAAAGAGGCAGCAAGGGAAAGAACAGGGCGGATAGAGTTCATTTTGGCAACAGGGGAGAAGGTTTCAGTGTAGTCAATGCCTTCAACCTGTGAAAATCCCTTAGCAACAAGACGATCTTTATGTTTATCAACTTTCCCGTCTGGTCCATACTTGGTTCTGTAAACCCATTTACATCTAACAAGTTTGCGTCCCTTTGGTAGAAGAACAAGATCCCATGTATAATTTGCCAACAATGAATGATATTCTTCATTCATAGCTGCTTCCCAATGTGGATGGCCTGAAGCTTCTGCAAAAGTGACAGGATCATGATTTACTGGAGCTTGAGCCAGTAAAGAAGAGGCTCTTTCAAACTGAGAACGTGTACGTCGTTGATCTGTAGGATCACCGACAAGATCACCTGCTGCATCCCAAGTAGCACGGACCCACCTTGGAAGTTGAGGATCCTGAGAAGGTGGTGGAGGATTATCATCCTCACTTTCATCATCTGAAGAAGAAATGTTTTGAAAAGTAGAAGAGATAGGAAGATGTGGCACATCCGCCGGACTAGGCTCGCAGGCCGATTT
>APFE030084642.1:0-11874 GCA_000404065.3 Pinus taeda
CAAATGGCAGAGTCATTTTGCAAGGTGGATGATCATAGAATCTTCCAGAAACTTCTCCAGTGACACTTGCCTCTCTGAATTCGCATAGGGATGAGTAAGAGATCATGAATCTCCAAGTGATACCAAGAACTATCAGAGAGAGGACACTAATCAAAGTCTCAGAATCTAACTCACACCCCTGCAAACATCTATATATGGATCCCTCATCCCAGACATCCAGAGGCTGGAATCTTGTATTTTGTAAGGAAGTGCTGTTGGTTTCTTGGTGGAACATCATAGCGTTGGGTGATTTAAGCTTTGCATGAGGTGAATAAAGGCTTTCATGCTGGGAGGATGATGCTGGGTCAGATCGATGGGTTGTAATCCTCTTTGCTATTATTTCTATCAATTAAAATATTCAAGTTTTCCTCCACATTCTTGTATGTTTGATGATATATGCATTTGTGTGGTCAATATATATCTGGTCCTATATTTTTTATGATTGTAGATCCATGTTCTTCGAAAGCGTTATGCTGCTTCGACTTTACATGTGCTCTTTGAAGATGGGTAAGCAAGGGAGGAGCGGCAAGGATCTGTCAGAAGGGAGAGGAAACAAGCAAAGGGCCAAGCGCAAGACTGAGGTTGGTATTCTTTGCTCCCCTCTCATCTACTTCTCATAAAGGAAAATGAAAGTAGTTTTAGTTTGTTTGTTTCTAAGATAGCTACCCATCTTAGTGGGACTAGCAGCTCCGAGTGGACACTAGATTTCTCGATAACACCAGTTCTTATCGCTCAATCTCCACCATCGATCTTACCTTCAATCGGATGCTTGATAATCTCTCCGATCATCAGAGTTGCACGGTGAACATGCACCATAGATTAAAACCCATTTGATCTGATGGTCCTTAATGATATCACATCGAAAACGTGTGGGACACTTACCCGCTCCACGAAGCCGATATAGATTATAAACCTTGGCCTATAAAACTTTGGGTCTACTCTTAGACTTAACCTTCGACCATTTTAAAACCTGATAACCCTTCGATAATGAAGGCCATCAAATCATATGGCATGCGACCCTTCAACTAGCATGATAGTTACTAAATGTTCAACTCCTATAGTTAGCTATGATGTAAGCATTGACTGTGGGATCGACGGTTAGGATTTAATGTGGCACTTCAACCAAGCTCAAGGACTTCTGCTCTCTCCTACTCCCGCTAGTCTTCCTCCTACTCATTATTCATGGTCTCGAAGTACTCCATGTCTTTGGCTACGTGTCATTGACAATCATCACGCAGTTTACTAGAGGGCATAGAATCCCAGTCATACCGAATATAGCTTTCCTTACATAGCACTTCTTCATTTGCCAGACGATCAACTAACATATTGTCTTTTCTTCGCACATGAATGAAGTTGTGGTTCTTAGGGTTCGCAAGTGGGAATGAATATGCTGAAAGACCTACGAGAGCCTCCAATGTTTCGACACTTTTCCAGGTGTCATTCCATTACACATTTTCTTGGCCACATTAATGACCAAGTCAGAGTCAGCTTCAATGATGGCGTTGTGTAAAGTTGACTCCATCAGGATTTCCAAGCCCTGCTCTAAGGCCATGAGCTCTGCCATGTTATTAGTGACAGTCCCCAAATGACTGTGAAAGATATCCTTTATGCACCCCTGCTCATCGCTTATGACGTCGCCAAATCCAGCCATCCATGGGTTGCCCTTAGAGGCCCCTTCTATATTGATTGTCCAAAAACCATGAGGAGGAGGCTGCCATATATCTTTACCAGCAGTTGTTTTGCTCACACCCTTAACAGCACCTTGGGGAACTAGAGAATGGAGACCCAACTGCAACAATATGTGAGCATCCTGGGGCAAAGGAGGGTCCTTAATAATTTTCCCCATAAGGGCTCCTATTGTATCTTTAAGCTGTCGTAAAATTTGGGCAATGATGTTATGGGTCGAGCTTTTTTTGTTCTTGAAAATCCTGCCATTGCATTCTTTCCAGAAATCCCAGATAATAAAGATTGGAACTAGATTCTAGGCCTTTTTAATGATTTCATTACCTGAGAAGTCTTTCCTCCAATACCTCAAAGTGTTGGTGATGCTAAGTCTGTCCCTGTCAGTTTGCCTAAAGACTGAGGCCACCCAATCCCACAAGGTAGAGGTGAAGGGGTAGAGATTTAGTAAATAATCCATTGTCTCCTCCTGTAAGCCACATAGATGGCATTTGTATGGGCCAACAAAGCCCCTTTTCAGAAGATTCTCCCATGTGAGAATTTTCTTTTGGTGAACCAACCACATAAACAATTTGATTTTCATCCATTGCGAGTTCTGCCAAAGGTCATTCCAAGCCTGATTAGGGTTTGGATAATCTAAGCCTAGGGCCATGTGTTTAGCTTCTTTGAGGTTGAAGGTGCCTTCGGTGTTTTGACCTCATCTCACTTGGTCATATGAGGATGACACCAAAATCTTCCTCTGCTCCAAGTCAAGAGCAAGAGAATCCGCCTGGGACTTCAAAGGATTCTCTTCACTATAACCAAGATCCTTCCACATTCTCCATTTACCATTGTTCCTTACCTGATTGCAGAAGTCACTTACCATAAGTAAACCTTTGTTTTCAGTGTCATTTTTGAGAGTGGTTAGTTCTTCCCTAAGCAGATTTGGTTCCTGCTGCAAGTTATCTTCCCAAAACCGTGCAAGGTTCCCATCTCGGATCTCCTATAAACTATGCTTCTAGATAATGGTTCTATTCTCCCAAGTAAGGTTCCAAACGTGGGAGCCCTTGATGAGCCCTAACATTTGGATATGATCCCTCTCCTCCCAATTATTTGCATATTTCTACTTCCAAAGCTTTGCCCAAGGGGTGGTCGATTCCTTGAGCCTCCTCCACAAAAGTTTGGCTCCTGAAACTCTGCTGAGGATTCCAAGGTCATGAAGCCCCAAACCAAAATGGGCCTTAGGTTTGTAGAGCTTGTTCCAATTTACCAAATCCCACTTCTTTTTACCTTCCCCTTTTCCCCAAAGAAAATCTCATTGAATACTCCTGATTTGTTGCATAACTCCTTTAGGAGCAGGAAGAGTTGAAAACATGAAAATGGGTACAGCCTGCAAGCCAGTCTTAGTTAACACAAGAAGCCCTTCCAAATTCAAAGACCTGCAAGTCCATTTCTTGACTTTGTCCTGAAGTTTATTAGTTACTAGCTCCCACACTCCCTTGCTTAGAGGTTTGTTAGTAAGAGGCATTCCAAGGTACTTGGAAGATAATTGATCCCTTTGAAACCCAAGAATTCCTGTCAAGTTCCTCTAAATAGCAATGTCTGTGTTAAAAAAGAACACCTTTGATTTGTCAAGGCTTACCTCTGTACCAGCAGCCAATGCAAAGTCATTCAGGATTTCTTTGAAAGCTCTGGCTTCCTTGACTATAGGAATGCCCTGTAGCATTGTTTCATCAACAAATTGTTGATGAGTAGAAGCAAAACCATCTCGAGTAAGTTGCAAACCCTGGATTCTTCCTTCAGAATTTTCCATTTTGATCGCTCTTCCTAGCCCTTCCATCATGAGAACAAAGAGGAAGGAGGAGAGCAGATCCCCTTGTCTGAGACCCCTAGAAGGCATAAAGGTTCTAGAGGGAGAGCCGTTGAGAAGAATGGAGAAGCTGGCCATGGACACAAGGGCCACGACCCATCTTATCCAGTTGTGGTCAAAGCCATAAGCTCTTGGCACTGCCTTGATGTAAGACCAGCTTAGCTTATCATATGCTTTCACTAGTTCAAGCTGCATGATCATACCAGCTCGCTTATTTCTCTTAAGAGAGTGTTCCACCTCATGAGCTTGTATGATTTTTTTGAGAATCTATCTTCCTTCCACATATCCATTTTTCTCCTCTAAGATGAGAGCAGGAAGAAGAGGCTTGAGTCTATTAGCGATCACTTTGGAAATAAATTTTTACACCACATTACATAAGGCTATGGGTCTGAATCTGTTCAATGTCATAGCTTTTTCCTGCTTTGGAATCAAAGCTATGAAAGAGGCATTAAGATCTTTCAAAACAGTTTTGTATCTTCTAGAGTCTTCCACAACATAAAGGATATCTTGTTTGATTGTTTTCCAGCAAGCTTTGAAGAAGTCCACATTGAAGCCATCAAGGCCAAGAGCTTTCCCATTTTGAAACTCATTGATAACTTCACTAACCTCCTCTTCAAACATTGGCCTGTTAAGATTGTGGTTGTCTTCCCTGGTTACAAGCTTAGGAATGAACTTGGTGAATTTGTTAATGAACCAAGATTTGTTGACGAGAGGTTCCTCTGTTATGCTAAGGAAGTGTTGAACTAGGAGAGATTCCATTTCTTTGTGAGAGACGAGCTCTTTCCCTTGAGAATCTTTAATTTTTGAAATTTCGTTATGAGATATGTGATCCAAGGTTGATCTATGAAAAAACTTTGTGTTTCTTTCTCCTTCTCTAATCCATTGCACCCTCAATTTCTGTCTCCAAAAAATCTCCTCTTGCATGCATCAATCGTCCCATTCGTTTTTAAGAGAGCCAACCATAATTTTCCGTTCCTCGGTAAAACCTTATGAGATGATGATCTAATTAATCTCCTAGAGTTTCTGCTCAACTTCTCTTTTGGCTTTAAAAATATTACCAAACTCTTTTTTGTTCCAATCTTTAAGCCTAGATTTAATGTGTTTAAGTCTCTGTTGCAACATGAACATTTTAGTGCCTTGAATGGACATATCTTCCACCCACCATTTCTCAATATTGCTGGTGAAGTCAGGGTGAGAGATCCAGACATTTTCAAACCTAAAAGATTTGTTCCTTGGTGTACCCATGAAAGTAGCTTCAGGCTGGACAGGCCATTGGTCTAAGCCTCCAAAGGGAAGGATTGAAGCTGACATATCAAGGCCTTTGAGAAAGAGGTCCTATGATATTATGAATCTATCTAGTTTGGAGGCGACTTGAGGAGCCCCTCCCCTCTTATTATTCCAAGTAAAAGTACCATTTATTGTTTCGGTGTCCACTAGCCCCATGTTATTCATGAAATTCTGGAAGGCAATGGAATCTCTACCTAGTTTTCTAGTACCGCCTTTTTTCTATGTAAGAGATCTAATCATATTGAAATCCTCAACTAGAATCCATGGCATATCAGGATATCTCTCTCTTAGCTTCTCAAGGGTGGTGAGAAGCTTAAGTTTGTCTTCTAGTTTTTGAGGACTGTAGACATTAGTGATCATGTAGATGTCCTTATCACCCAAAGGTTGAATCACTAGCGATATATAGTTCCTAGAAGCTTCAACATCCAGGATTCCAAGTTTTTGAGGATCCCATAGAGTAAGAATCCAACCCGCTAAGTTATATGATTTAACCTCGAGATACTCATACTTGATTAACCATTCGTTGTGTATCTCTCTGATCTTCTCCATCGAACATTTTGTTTCGTGAATAAAAACCATATTTGATTTTCCTACTTTCATTATACTACTAAGATTTCTTTGTTTCCTTTTTCTTCCTAGACCCCTAATGTTCCAGGTTGTAAGCTTCATTAAGAAAGGTTTGTAAAGCAGTATCTGGTAAGATCCCTCATCTTACTTGAGTTAATCATAATTTTCCCACACTCGGTCAACATCTCATTCTGTATTTTTCTTCCTCTTTTCCTACCCGGGTTCTTGGAAGAATGCATCAGGGTATCCTCCATCGTTTTCACTCCCATATTCTCTTAGTTATCCTCGTTTCTTTTGACTCTAGAATACTTCATTTGTGATCACCAGAGGAAGAGCTATTTAACCCTGGCAAACTCCTCTTTTAGCAGAGAGTCTACCCCTTTGGTGATTTCATGTTCCATAAACTTTTCTAGATCTAAATTCTCCCTCTCTAGAATCTCCTGCAATTCATGGTCTTCCGTTCTAGCATCACTTGGGGTCATCTCATGGTCCCTACTAAGATCCAAAATTCTCAACATATCATCCTTTTATTTGTTGTTTTCTGGTATATCCTCGATATTAGTATCACTTTCCTTCTCAGTGGGAATATTCTCCGATTCCTGGTTTGGCCCATTGTTTTGGACTTCTTCTTCTAAGATCTTGAAACTATTGTGACTAGGTTGTCCATTTTCATTAATATTATTTTGGTACTGCTTGCCTCCTTTTCCTTTACCCCCAACCTTAGTAAAACCTTCAGGATCCTTGCCTATAGTGGCTTTCGTATTGCTCTCCAGCTTGTTCAATGGGCAGTCCCTGTATAGGTGTCCGTGCTCATGGAAGTTACGACACCTAAATGGTATGTGTTCATAGTCCACCACTTGCACCCATTCCTCATCATACACTTCTAAAATTATTGCATCCGAAAGTGCCCCAGATAAGTCCATTTCCACACATATCCGGGCAAAAGAATTGCATTTGCCTCTTAGAGTAGCATCTGAGATCTTGATAAAATTCCCTAGCTTGTTGCTGATAGACTCTAGAGACTTCGACAGCCAATAATCTAAAGGAAGGTAATAGATTCTTATCCATACTAGCACTAAGGTGAAAGTTTCTCGTTCTGGGACAAAGTTCATTACCCATGGTCTCATATAAAGGCCTGCAAAAGCGTAAAAATAGGATCCTCCCTCAAATACTCTGTCTTTATCCTCTAATCTTGTGAACACCACTTTGAGGAAGCCCTTTGACCCAAGGTGAAGGTCAATTTCCTCCTTTGGTTTCCAGTGGTTCTTTATCCATGCTTGCAAAGCCTTCTCCGTCAGCCAAAACCCCATAAATTTATAGATAATAGCATACTCTGACATGTGGTCTCTATGTACCTGTAGCACTGGGTCACTTAAAACGACTCGAGGAATAGTGGTTGACTTGGGTTTATAGACCCCTGATGTACTCGTAGGAGAAAATTTCGGACTACTAACATATGTCCTCTTCTCCTTGCTAGCTTCCTCGTGGATATCTTCCTGTCCTTGAGGTCAGATAATTTCCGATTTTTCTGTATTCTTAGCCTCTATTACCACCTCCGTTGGTTTCTTGAAGCGATGTGATCCAAGTCCCTTGCTTATGTCCACAACCACTTGATTGTAGGAGGGACCTGATCCCCTTCTTTCGCACCCCGCCATGGTGACCAGTGACAAAACCCTCTGTTCGCCTTTTAGGGTTCGGCTCAAAACCCTCCTCTAGATCCCCTCGTTCTCAAGTCATTTTTGATAATTTATTTATTTTTTAAGTGAGATTATAAGTTTTTCATTTAAACTTTATTTTAATATATAAATGTATTAATATTTTGAAAACTTTATAAGGTATTTAAATTGTATAAAATTAATATTTATATTCTATAATTTCTATAATTTTTAATTAAATCAATGTAGATCCATCTTAACTCCAGATCTATCAAGGGCCAACATCTATTAGAGTGAAATTGTAACATCCCCTGGTGACCTCATATGAAAATGCATGGAGTTAGAAAATTTTTACATAATTTACCCACGGGTAACTATCCAATTTACT
Source organism: Pinus taeda (assembly GCA_000404065.3). Lineage (NCBI taxonomy): Eukaryota > Viridiplantae > Streptophyta > Pinopsida > Pinales > Pinaceae > Pinus > Pinus taeda. The sequence continues at coordinate 7,466 of APFE030084642.1, forward strand.
ATTCTAGATTCCTCATTGGCCATTAGATAGAATCTTCACCATTACTTAGAGTACTTTAGTAAGGAAATAGTAAGTTACATAACCATTAACAAGCTCTGTTATAGCATATTGACATAAACATTTTGATTTAACCTTGCATCATTTTCATGTTTCCATTAACTAGATTAGTTAAACACATACTTGATATTATAAACATCACATCATGCAAGCAATGAACATCATCAAACTGACATAATAAGAAATCACATCATTGAACAAAAATATACGCTGGAAACCCCGTAGGGTGAAACCAACAAACGTTTAATTTTATTATTAAACACTTGTGAGGGTGTACACCCCTCACTCAATGGCTTATAAGGGAGTCCATCCCTTAACCATTTTCATAAAATATTTCAAGGAAATGTCATTTCAATACAACATATCTAGCTAAAATTACAATCACCAAGATATCATTTATCCACAAATCTTCAATCTCTATATCTTTGTACCCTGATTGTTCCTTTAATGGGCCATCTTGTAGCTCACACTCATCTGCATGGACCATTAATTCTTTACCTACCACCATGTTAAACATAATATATCCTTTGCACAAGTTGCCATCCTTTCCTGCCATTGTTTCGTCAACATACATTGATATCATGATTACATGAAGTATTAATCAACCAATTCATAAATCTATACTAGTGATGCTACACTATCTATTCACGTACATTCATGAAATGCAAACAAAATATGTGACATGCTTCCTTTAATAACACTACAAATCCACTAGTTATAATCATGTAACCATCAAATCATGTGTATAAAATAAATCCCACATGAACTAATATTTCCTTTCACATAAGCACACATTCTTGCAAGACAAATCACTACAACTTTCCAAACATTCCTTTAAAGGAATCTAACACATCCTGCATGTCAATTACATAATATTTATCAACAGAATTGGCCCTTCAACTATAATTTTGGTGCAAGCAAATACGTAAATAAAGCTAACATAATGAATGTTGTTCCTATGCATGCAAATGCATATACTTTCCAAAAGGATCGTTTCCAATGTAGGCTAACAAAACATGTTTTCGTTTCCTGCATGTGAATGTATATTATTTCCAAACAAATGTTAACACAAATCTTGCACACATAATATGCACCTTATTCCAAAATAAACTAATATAATAGTTACGATAGCATAAAAGTAATTACATATAATTTCGATAAAGAAATATAGCTCAATAGTTATTCTATCCATGCAAAGAACACATGCTATAACACAATGACTATTCTTGTGCATGCAACAACTTATCATAATATCCCTTCTTCAATGTATGCAACACTTATTCCCTTGTTTAGAATCCTACCATCATTAGCTATTATTTCCATTTAAACAAACAAGTACTTCTTTTTCAAAAGGAAGTTAATATAACCTCATTTCTCTATATTTCTATATGCAATTTTCTCATGCTTCCCTTTCAAGAAATTATCATAGATAGCCATCTTTATGCATAAGACCCAAACAACAATAACAAGGCTACCTTAACCATTTATGCACATAAATCAAGAAATTGACACAATTCATCTAGCAAGACAATCTTTTCAAGAGATTATTATTTTCAACAAAATTAACATAATAACTTTCTTTATCTACACCCAATAACACATTTTCTATATCACAATGAATACCCTTTTGTGCATGCAACATGTGTTTTTTTCCTAACACAATCACCCTTCAATGCACATAATATTTTCAAGAAATAAGCATGCATTATTGTTCTTGTATAAACAAGTTTCATATGCATAATTTAAGAAACAAATTTTATTTTTCATCAATTCATGCACAAAACTCCTATGCAATCTTTCTGCACTCAAATGCATGCAGTGTTTAAAAATACAACATGAGAAATATATGCATACAAATTCATGAAAATCCTTCCAAGGAAAGTAATCTAATTAACTTTTCCTTTTCTTTTCTTTTTCAAGAAAACATATCCCAATTAGTTGTCATTTTTGTGCATTAAACACACATGCAATAATGCATGCAAAATCTTCCTTCCTTTCCAAGAATCTAATACGACAATGTATGTAAGGATATTTCACTTCGAAATCTAATATAATAATGCATGCAATTAATATCTCCCTTTCAAGAATTAACATAGAAATATATTTAAAGAATTCAAATATAATGGATGCTATTATTGTGCACATATTTCTATTAAGAGTATGTAGGATCGGGCTAATATCTCCAAGAATCTAGCTCTCTCACTATTTCTCGCCAAGATATCTTTAATGAAAAACTTATCTCCTTTCTCTTTTTATAAGAAAAGTGTACATTCATTCTTTTCATGAAGAATATCACAATTTCTTTAATCTTTTTGTGTGCGGGTTTCATGTGGGTTTTCTTTCCAAGAAAACAACATCCCTAACTTATCTTTTATTGTGCACAAACTAAGAAAACATTTTCAAGAACTTATCAAGATATACATATGTATGCACACAATTTTTTAATGAAGTAACAAAGCTTATATGCCTATGTATCGTTTTCCGAGGAAAACAATAAAGCTAGATTATGCATAAGATTCTCATGTAATTTCTTCCAAGACAATGAGAGAGTGACCTAATATTTTTACACACCAACCCCTATAAAAGTTTCAAGAAATCTTATGCATGGGAAGTTCAAAATTATTCCCAAGAGTACTAATAAAATAATCTACCCTTAAAACATATGCAACATTTTTTTTAAAAGAGAATATGATTACTTATCTCCCCGTCCATGATTGCCCGCACACTGCCAAAACAATGATGCCAAATGCATATGAACTGACAAGATGATGAATAAGAAATTGCCAACGCCTTGAAGGTACCATAATTGCTCTACTGGTGGTGATGGTGGTATTTGTAAATCCAACCCTACTCAACGGAGCAAAACTATACACAGATGCTAGTAGTCTTAATAGATTTGTTGCTTGGAATGTCACAAAGTTGTCCTTCAAAGTATTTCTATAGTCTTGCAAATTTTGTTAACCTAACATGCATGTGGGGACTAAGTAAAAGCGAGAAAGAGTTAATTTGACATTTCCACTAGCTTACAAACAACCTCCCCTTCTATATATATGTCAAGAAACAACGATGAAGGAACAAACGACATAATTTTCTCATGTAGGAACCTATTTGAAGTTTTTTTTTTCTTAAACATTTTTTTCCATTAGTCTGTTACCGATATGTATTTTCCTACTCTTAAATTCCATTTTCCCACTCAATATTTTTTTATGAAATGAATCATAAAGTAGTTGCAACCAGGCCAATTGAACCCTAACTAAAACGGTTAAAGATACACTATTAATAATATTCTATGTATATCGAAATTCTAAATAAAAATTTTATTTTACTTAAGTTTTTACATGAGTATTTACTGTAGGGATATTATATACTCCTCCCCTTAATGAGAACACTGTCCTCAGTGTTCATCTCTCACAATAACTTTAACTTTTACTCGTGATATAACAATATAAACAATGCAAAAGGGGATACTTTACCTTCGAAATGAAGGTTTTGATTTCCAAGAAAGACTCAAAGGTAAAAAAAAATAACATGTTATCAATAGTCATATGCATATATAACTACAAGAATATGAAAGTTCTACTTTCCATCACTTGGCCATTATTTAAATTCATAAAATAGAAAACAAAATATATATATCAACTTCCCATTACTTACCAATTACTCTTGAAAGTCATTGTCACTTTTATGCAAGTTCTCTTAGAATGGTTTGACAACCCATGAATACTCCATGGAAAGAACCCTATAATATATGGCTAACAAATCAAACATAATCATATTAGTCACAACATTTCAGTCAAATGAAATTCACAATACTTTAACTATGAATCATTATCATAGCACTTATACAAGTACTTAGAGGGCACCGACACTCTAATCATCAAATAATAGTTCACTACACTATGTGCACATTGTCTTCCGTCTTAGCTCCCACTAAAGTGATGGGCCTAGGTATTGCAACAAGAATGTTGCAACTCCCGGGGCTACCAGCTTTACTTATCAACTTGGGGTTCGTACAAACTTGGAAGTGACAGTGCTATATGCGCAAGTAAAAGTGAAGGTACTGCATGTTGTCATTGCTCATCTGGAAACAGGCCCCATGGGTTCCAAGCCAGACTTCTATAGGGTCAAGAGAAGCTTAAGTATTTGATGGAAGAAGGGCAAACCTATTCTAAGAGAGAGCTACTCTACTGCAGTAATGAAGAAAATAACATGAAATGCTAAACCATACCATAACTTGATTAAGCAATTGTTACACTGAATTTTGTCACCCTGACTATCTGCAGTATGTGGCCTCATCAATAGCCACATTGTCCTCTTTGTCAAGCCCCATACCTCTGCTCTTCATGTCAAAA